>PVIH01013356.1:0-58807 GCA_004025045.1 Sigmodon hispidus
AATTGAGTATTGTTCTTTCAAGGTCCAAAAAATATTGTGTTGGGATTTTGATAGGCAGTGCATTGAATCTGTAGATTGCCTTTGGTAGAATTGCCATTTTTACTATGTTGATCCTACCAATCCAGGATCATGGGAGAGCTTTCCATTTTCTGATATCCTCTTCAATTTCTTTCTTCAGTGATTTAAAATTTTTGTCAAATAGGTCTGTTACTTCTTTGGTTATAGTTACCAGCTAGCTTTCTTATATATACAGGTCAGGATCACCTGCCTACGGGCTGGTGCCACATACAGTGAAGAGTCTTCCCATACCAATTATCAATCAAGACAATCCGCCACAGATGTGCCCACAGGCCAGTCTGACCTAGGCAATTCTTCAAATGAAATTCTCTTTCTAGATAATCCTAAATTGTGTCTTTTGACATTTAATGCTAACCAAGACAGTTACTTATAACTTAAACATGTTGTATTTCAAATATGTAATTTTCACTTTATCTTATTTAGAGTTATTTCATAAAAAAAATAGTAAACATTGTTATCTCTCTAATAAAAGCCATGCCTTTGGTACCACTCTAAATTCTCCCATAATTTAGCATGGATTCAGGGAACACCTGACCTGGTGCTTTTCTTTACAAACTTTGTGTCCATATTTGATCTAAAAAGTTTTCTTTTGCTTTTAAGGCTGTTTTTCTGATTCATCCAATCTAACCTCTGGCTATTCAAGGGCCTCTGAAGGGTCATGTTTTTCAACATTCTATTTTTGTAATTCACCAACTGATTTTCCATTCTACCTGCTAGCATAAAATTGTGCCCAAGATCTCTCTCCTTTTGGCATGGTATAGCCTGGAAGAAGAAGGATCTAGTTACTCCTAAACATTGACCATCTAAGTGGCATGATAATTATCATTCTTTGTTATCATATTGTACAGTTAATACATAATCAATCTCTGCAATAGTGGGAATATGCTACATATGTACTATTCAATCTGGTAGCCACACATGATCATTGAATTCCAGGAATAACACTTGAAGTTGATGAATTTTTAATTTCATTTAGGTTTTACTTAAGTTTAGACTGCTATAAATGCAGTGGCATCTGTATTGGCTAGTGGAAGGGAGAGACCAACGTGACACCTACATAAAGACAACATGGCAGGAGCTGTATCCTAACTTAAATAAGACTCTATGTAATACAGGGTCATTTGCTGCTCTGGGGTGAAAAAAATTAACATGGCCATGAAATGAAAACTTCAATGACGAATTACACTTCATCAAACTAATACAACATTATGAATAACTGCTGTAGAGAACAGATGAGTTGTTAAAGCCCAAAGGTCTCTGGGGCACAAATGAGAGAAGCAGCTAGAAAGGCTGATTCATGCTAAAGACTGCTGGAGGTGTGCTAACAAATATAGTATACACAAGCCATGTGCCACTAAAGTTTTAGGAGAACTATTCAACTCATGCACTGTGTGGGCTGCATTTCCAAGATCCAAGAGCCACCTGTGACCAAAGCTCTCCCAGGAATACCCACCAGTGGGGCCTTTCTATTAGGCTGAGCTGATACAAGATTTAATATGTTTACGGCATTTTTGTTTTGTTTTGTTAGTAAGTTCTATTCTTTCCCAGCCTCACACACATAAACAAATTCACCCTATCTACCCTCTACTCTATCTCCCCTGCCCATATCAATACCCTCTCCTCCTCCCTACATTTCTTTCCCCTCCTGAAAATTTAGGGTTTATAGTATCCCACAGAGTTTATTCTGGATCATGTGATGCCGATGGACTTGGTAGGGAAAGAATTAGGCACCATACCTTCCTGTTTTACCCGACCCGTTGGTTGCCAATGTACCTCAATGTGTAGCTGGTCTCATGCATGAGTCCTTTCTTCTCCTTAGCTAATTTTAGGAGGCCTGGCTTGTGCAGACTCAGTGCTACTCTATGTCGTGGCTGTGTCCTGCTTAGATGGTATTATCCAGCCCCTCTCTCCATCCTTTGGCTCCTCCATTCTTTCCAGCCCCTTCCCCCAATGCTCTCTGAACTGTAGAGAAGTAGTATAGATGCCTTGTCTAGAGCTGAGCTGTCAAGTGATGAAATAGGCAAGCAGAAAGCAAGAATTAGGGATTAAATAAAAGAGCAATGATTGAGAAATGTATGTGTCTATTATTTAAGACAGAGTTCAAAAAAAAAGACAGGAACTAGGCATGTACCATTTCAGGAGTTCGAAAGGAAGCATTTCACATGCATTTTCTGGTCTTTTCCCACCCTTCAGCATGCAATGGCTTCACACTAACTCACAGTTGTCACATGTTTCCAGCTTTCAGTGGACTTGATTCAGGCAAGCGGTCTTATATAGTGTAGTGCTAACTTTCAAGGACACACTAGATACTCTGAAGCTAAATACACCCTAGTTTCTGAGTAGGAATCTTGTCATTAAATTCTATTTTGTTCTCCTATTCAGAGAAGCTAAGTCCAACAATGCAGAATCTTGTCATCCCTTTTTTCTTCTCCAAGATATATAAAAGACGGTATCTGGCATAATGGGACACTATGGAATGCTATCTTGTGGGGTAGGACATTTGGGATACTGCCAAGGTATCAGTGAGGCTGTGATGTCATTCCAAAATCCAATGATGTGCTAGAGAAGAAATTATTGAGACTTTACAGTTGACATTCCATGGATCAAAAAGCTGGCTACAGGACTTTGCTACTTCCTACAAGTCATGATAGATCTGCAAACATGAAAACCGAGTTAGCATCACCTCTGCAGAACCTCACTGTTGTTTATGGTCCACTGAATCATCTCCATGGCTTAGCTTCTACCAATTGAGGATCAAAGGAGATAATTTATATAATGTTTGGCAGCAAACAGAAGTAGCACTAAACTGTATGAAGGGTCGAACAACTTTTAAACATCTTATGTTTTATCATAGACCAACTAATCATCACACTGATGATTAAGAGTGCTGTTTACTTAACAGGCATCAAAGACATGATGCTGAACTCTGTTAGTGGGTCATGTTTGATATCAGAGGCTTGCAGAGTTGAAAGATGCCCCTTTTGTCTGGAGAAGATTCTTGATAAAGCAGGAGAAAGTGGCAATGTCATTAAGTGTTTACAGCACTTTAGTATTAGATGTTGTAAAATGAGGACTTTGTAGCCCATCTATCACTGCAGCCAGGGATCACAGTCAACTCAAGAAACATTTGTGTGGTTCAGTTAGGAGATTGGAATCACATAAAAACTGTGACATTTTTACTCTATTAAAAAAAATAACTGTAAGAACACTATTGGTTTTTGGAATGCATTTTTTTTTAATCCAAAAACTTAGACTTGCTACTTGAAGAAAAATGACCAGCAATATTTGTTATAAATGCCTTTTCTCAAATGATTTTTTAATAAAACCAACCATTGAATAGTTGTCATAAGTCAGTGAACTGATAAAGTTCAAAGAAAAACTGGAGAAAGATTACAAAATCTTGCATCAACCTCATTTTATTGGAAGTATACAACAGACCAAGTAAATTTCAATTTTGTGGTGTTTAAAAATTTACTGATGTGGTTTAATATTCCCTGTTGTGCTGCTAATAATTGAGAACTATATTGTTGAGCTTTGGTGATGTATCAAAGGAGAGTAACCTTTCTCTAAAAGGGCTTTTAAAATACTTTTTTCAGCCATGAATCTGGATGAGGCTTTTATCAAATATACGTCAATGCAGACACTATATTGCAAAGCATATCAGAAAAAGACAGTCTTATTAAACCACACATAAAAGAATGTTGCAAAACAGAGTTGTCACTTTACTTATTAAATATCATATTTTATAAATTAATTCATTTTAGTAAAATATGCTTTCCATTGGCCTAGACATAACTTTCAGAGACAGCAAGTACTCTGAACCATTGATCATCTCTCCAACACCAGGATGATGAGTGTTGTTAGTATTGTACCACACTCATCTGTAGCCTCTGGATGAGGGAGTATAATAAGTTTCTGGCCTGGTATAGTCCCAAGATCTGGATCTGCCCACCACTGCTTAGCTGCCCCCCACAAAATGACTCAGATACTTGTATTAATCACATTCTGCTTGGCCTATGGCTCAGGCATATTGCTAGCTAGCTCCTGCAACTTAATTCAACCCATTTCCATTAATCTGTCTTGCCACATTGCCTGTGGCTGACCTGTGATACCTTTACATGTTGATTCTTGGGTGGCTGGATGGTGTCTCCTCTGACTTCACCCTCCTTCCCCTATCTATGGTCTGATTTTCCTGCCTACTTCTAAGATGCCTGCCATAGGCCAGGACAGTTCCTTTATTTACAATGACATTCACAGCATACAGAAAGACATCCCACATCAAGGGAGCCTGAGACAAAGTGAGCTCTTTTCCTAGACTGTGTACCCAGAAACTTCCAAGCAATACTGCATTTGAGGAGGAAGAAAATGTAGAAAGTGGTAGTCCAGGAGATCTTCATTCTGTGTTGTGAGAAAATCTCTCTCTGTGTGTCTCTATCTCTCTGTGTTTCTCTATTTTTGTCTCCCCCTCTTTCTATCACTCCTTCCCTCTTTGGATTTCATTCTGATAAAATGTTTCATTGCTACAAAACCCTATTAGCCTAAGATCCAGTGTTCAACTGATTCAAAGTTGAACAAGATGAGACATTTTTGATACATCCATATGGGGCTCTGGCAGGCCTCTAAATACACTGCTGAAGGATGTGGATTTTATACAAAGGACACAAAGGGTGTCTTGTACTAATAGCTGCTTTTGCCTCTACAAGGTATGTTGAATGTCCAGCACCCTGGTGGGGACATGACCCTGTTGTTTGTCTGGGGCAGAACTAATTGGAACTCCAATGCCAGACCATGCGGCCACAGAAAGAAGTGGTTTCCCAGGGAGTCTTCTCCAAGGGCGTGTGATTAGGGTTCTGAGCCCCTGGGGAAAGGGGCCATTTCTCATGTGTCATTTTCCAACTTAGGAACACAGTCCCTTCCCAACTCGGTCACCCTGACCCTTCTCCCTCATCCCTAAGGAAACTACTCTTATAGGCCGTGGCACCTCAGCTGGGAGGGGGCTCAAAGGCTGACAAAAATCTCTGTTTTATGGCCTCGTTGATAAATTTAATGCTTAGAGAAAACAAAATCAGTTTATGATACCTCATCCAGTTGGAGCAAAGAGGAATTTGCAAAGGACTGCTTCACTAAGCAATTGGATTCTGAATTTTAAAACTTACCTCTCTCAACCCACATTTCTGAATCTCTAGATGACTTTTCCAAAGGTTCTGACTAGCCCCACTCTGACACAAGTTTAACTGCCTTTCAAAATATTCCTAACTGGTGAATTCAGCCACTTTTTAAGTTTATAACCCAATGTGGACATCTGGCCTCTTTGGAAGCCACACCTTCTTTAAGGAGAATATGTGATGCTTTCCATTCTCTAACCCCAAAATGCTGTACCCTCAATGTGTCAAAAGTTTTCTTGGAAAGAACTGTAAACTAGAAATTTTCTCATCTAGTTTTTTTGAAAGGACAGTCCTAAATTTATAAAGAAATAGAACGCTGTATCTAAGGTCAAAGCAGGCTTTAGAACAGGGAACATGTCGGCACAAGGAACAGGGCATGCTCATTTGGAACTTCAAGAACTACAGATTAACAAAGTATTCAGACATCACAGGGCTCCAATCTGAACCAGCCTTCAATTCAAAGGGGGTCTGGGAGAGTGAAAGACAAACTAGAAACCAGGGGGTGCTCAGCAAAGTATGGCTATGGTCAAAAGAAAGGGCAAAGGTCACATTTCCTGCACAAGTTTCTCATTGAAGTATTCAAGTTATACATGGTGCACATTGCTTTAAGACTAGTGTGCATACATGGTGGGACTATACCATGAGTCCCAGCATCAAAGTAATCAGTATATAGGTGAAATAAGCCACTCTGGAGTACAAATTCCATGCTTGCTCTTATAAGTTGGATCTAGTTTTAAATTTATACATATATATGCATGCTTATGTGTGTATGTATATGTAAGGCTTGAAATTAGAAAGCAGATAATAGGATAGGAAGAAATAATCTTAAGGAAAGGGGAGAGGGGGCCAATGGGATGTCTGTGAAATGAAAACAGAAGAGGAGACAAGGTAGACAGGAAGTGAGCCAAGGGCAGCATTGGAGAAGAACAGATTAGAACAATACCCAAAGGCTTCTGGGAAAGGTAGCACATGTCTTCAATCCTGGCACCTGGGACACAGAGACAAGTGAGTCTCCATGAATCTGATGCCAGCCCGGTCTACACAGGAAGTTGGTGTACACAGTAAGACTCCATCCCTCTATAGAAAGGGGAGATATGAAAATTCCATAATGAATATATATGCCAACCTAAAATAATTTCAATAAGAAATGAATGAAACAATTATGCACAGAAAGGAGGGGGAATGGAGGGGATATTGAACATAATGAGATTTCTTTGAATGTCTTTTCATATAGTTTTGATTCTAAACCCATATTTTAAATGTTTACATATTCAAAATAAAAATAAATTCTGTGGTGGGAAGAGATGGCTCAGAGGGTTAGATCAAGTACTATTCTTTTCAGAAGACCTGAGTTCTATTCCTAGAACTCATATAGGAAGACTCAGGCTCCATCAAAACACCAACAGTCAATGGAAGACAAAAAGAAACAGAGACTGCGCTGAAGGCCTATTGAACTAGTCCTGAACAAACGACAGAGGAGTTACCGAGACCCTTTCTAGCAGTCAATACCCAGTGAAAGTGTCCAGGTTCCTTTCTGAGGGTACAAAACATTGTCATGGAAAAAAGGAACCATTGCCTTAAGAGCTGAAAGTTGCATGTTCTTGCCCCTCTTTGCTGCCCACATAGATAATGGACCTTGGCCAAGTTATTTTATGACTAGAATAAGGCTCTTTCTTTCATCTTTAAAATGGGTACATAGGATTATACAAAAATGTAAAGTCCATTTAGGCTTGTGTTTTCTTCCACATATATGCTGCCTCATACTCAACAAACTTGACCCTTTCTTCTGGGCATTATGGCCTGAACAGGGGTTCTGACATCAGTGTGGATTTTCTTCTACTATCCCATCGGCTCTTTCTGAGAAAGGACTTTACTTCATTCCTTTGTCTCTGCTTAGCAGAGAGTAGGCATCTAATAAATGATGACTGATAAGGTAAAGTACACAGCTTAGTTCAAGTGCATACGCTCTGAAGATGTTATATCAAAATGCAACAGCTGTAAGTGGAAAATATCTCAGGCTTGAAATGCACTTAGGATGTCTGACCTTGTAAACATGAGTCCAGTCTGCCCTATATATGCTTAGAACACTTCACCAGCCTGCAGTTAAGCAAAATCAGCTAACAGGACAGTTTGTAATACAGTGTTGAGTATCGTGTAATATTAATTTATTTACTATCCTGGACAACATTAAGTTACAGATTCACTGCATAAAAATAAAAATATTTTTTACCCTTTTCACCTTAAACACACATTAGCTGCTCTTACCAAGGCCTTTCATGATGTGGGAAACTCCAGGCTGAAAGCCCAGCCCTTGTAAGACCTATTTTGGTGTTTTTCTCTTTGGAAAGAACATACCGCCTTTCTTTTTCTTTTTTTTATTATTATGAACAAAGAAGTCACACTTTCTATCCTGTATATCCTTATTGAAGGTCCTTTCCCCCTCCCAACACATCAGGTCATTCTCTCTTCTCCACAACTCCCCATCCCCCCCCCACCTTTATTTTTCTTTAAGCCAAGAATGGAATAAAAGCTTCATTAAGTATCCAACACATGGATCTAAATGAGTTTAGGATGTACTAAATCAAACCTCAAACCAAAGCCATCTCCGTGATGGAAAAAGTAGGATATGAAGTTGGTTCCCTTGTCCCCACTATCTCCAGACACACCCATCTCTGCATTCTGGCTCCGCTTTCTCAGCAGGACTTTGTGCCTTAGACTGTAACATAAGCAATTGTTAACAAAAGCTGGTGTTTAGAACTGCATTTGGGTTTCTGCAAAGCCAGGATCCTGGGTCCCTGACCCAGAGAAGGCCAAAAGGAAAGCTACCAGACTGCCTTAGTTCACCTATCATCAACAACCCTCTGCCATGCAGCTGGTGTTAAACAATCCAGAGAATTTGTACAAAGTCATTTCTCAGGCAAACTGAAAACAGCCAAGTGACTGACCATCAGTGAACAGGAGCTACAATTAATAACAGCCAAGTCTTCGAGCATGAAGGTTTGGATAGAGTTCAGATAATTAGCCACAGGTTGAAAGACATTCTCAAAACCTTGTGGGATCCAAATTTAGAATGCCACTTGGCTGAGAACAAGTTGAATGACATTTTCTTGGGTGAAAGCCATAGTTTCTATTCCAGGTTGGACTCAAAGACAGGCAAAAGACAAAGAAAGGATAGATAGTAGCAGGTAGAATGAAGCATGGGGGTTGAATAAAAGTTTAGATTGATAGGCAATGGATAGATAGTTGGAGAACTAGTGCTATAGTGTAGACCTTGAATGTCCTTAAAAGCCCTTATGCTATGGCCTGGTCACCAGCCTATGGCTCTGTAGGGAGGTAACAGATAACATAGTAAAAAGATAGATGATAAATTAGATAGATATATAGATAGATAGATGATAAATAGAGAGAGAGATCATCTTTATTTGCATGCTTCTTGGCCATTCCAGAATATTTATATTTAATGGAAATGAATAAAGCTAGATCTTGAGCAAAAATTTTTGAAAGGGAATTTAGATCAATAAACTGTCATGGTAAAAAAGTAAATAAGTAGCACAGAAAGGCAAGTATGGACACTGTTTCCCTAGAGTTGTAAATATTGATATATTGATTAGATAGAGGAGAGATAGGGATTGTTGTATGACCACAGACAATCCTCAGCCCCAGAAGTGTGGGTTACAATCCTACCAAACTCAGAGAAATGGCCTAAGGAGACCATTAGTTCTAGACCATAGTACTAGATCCAGGTGTTGGTCCTGGTCTTCCTCACCCTGAGAATGCAGTTAAAAACAGTATATCCTCCAAAAAAGGGGAGAAGCCATGTAACGCCTTGTGTGCCTGGAAAATTCACATTGAGGGGAACACATACTGCATGACTCTTTTTTTAACTGAAGACTATAAAATTATTATAATAATCTAATTTTAGTATTTTAAAATAGGCAAAATACATTATGCTGGCCACCCAATGTGACAGACAGAGATTTCTGTTGCTGTTGGGTTATGTGAGGGCTATTTTCCCATGTAAAAGATAAAAATTTAAATCTCAAGAAAAATAAGTACTTTAAATAGAGACACAAAAAGTTAAGGGTAGCTGAAACTAGAACCTAGAACCTTTTCTGTTTTAGATAATTTCTTTACTTATCACAATGTATCCTATGATCCAAGAAGTTCGCAGCAGGTGAGCCTTGGAAAAATCTGAGCTGAGAGTCATGCACAGGAGGTATGCCTGCATATATTTGCTTGTTTGGCTATTGTTGTTGTTGATTAATATGTCATGTAATCAGAATCAAACCATTTCCTTTGCTATTTATTTAATCTTCTTTACCAGTCTTTTCTTCAAGATGAACATTAAGCACAGTGTTACAAGTAAAAAGAAAAATAACATGTGCTTTCAGACTCAGAGTCAACTCCAGTCTTTGGAGCATCTCATATGTCAGGCAAAGCAGATGTTTGCTACCTGATCCCTACAATGGCCTTGAAATGTACATATGATTTTCCCATTGTCTAGAGAAACTGAGATTGAAGAGTGGTGACTTTTTAAAGGCAACACATGTGCCAATTGCTGTGTACTATTAAATGTCAAGGTCAAATCAATGTAAATGAAACACGAGAGATGCAGAACAAGAGCAGACATATATTCTAAACTATTCATCCTAAAGGTGATCAAAGAGGAAGAGGTGTAGGCAAAGAGAGACAGACATGGAAAACTACTAAAACTTCAGAGCTCTCTGAAGAGAGTGTTGGAAATTCTGAAAACCTTAAAACATAATGTTACTGACAGTTACGCTTTGTGAGAAGATAGAAGAGAAGGAAAGACATGCCTGACATAAGATGACTTTCTGTATGCTGTGAATATATGTTGCTTCAGTTGGTTAATAAGGTTAATAAGGAAGCTATTCTGGCCTACAGTAAGGCAGCTTATAGCCATATGGGAAATTCAAACAGAGAGAGAGGGAGGAGAAATGCATAGTCAGAGCATACCCTGCCAGCTGCCAACTGCCAGGGGAGCAAGATATAATGGAACAGGTAATGCCACAAAGCCACATGGCAAGAACATAGTATTACTAAAAATGGGTTGAATTAAGTTATAAGTGTTAGTTGGTTATGAACCTGGGTCATAAACCAAACAGTTTATAATATAAGCCTCTGAGTGATTATTTTATAATTGGCTGTGGGACCACCACAGGTGGGAGAGATTTGTCCAGACCATGGCCCAGGTGGGACAGAAAAACTTCTGGCTACATAAGTCTAGTGCCCTGAAAGATAATTCAGTCTGTTAGTGTTGACTCTCATCTCTAGGGTTCAAATTCTGCCTCCCAAACAACACAGTAGAAAACTACCTCTCATCCCCAGATCCATAATCTGTGGATATTAAATACTAACAAAAAGCTATAATGGAGAGGAGATAGTAGACTCCAAGGATATAAAATTAGAGGTAGATACTGGGGATAAAAGTTTAAGTTGGCATGGGGAAAGGGAAATATGGAAGATGAAGAGGTTGGGTTAACCAAAACCAAGGATCCATGGAAAGGCCTTCTAGAACCCACTACTTTATGAGTTAATTTTATAGGCACTTAAACAGAGGTACTTGACTGGGTAGACAATGCTTTCCCCAGAAAATATGGATTGCTAAATTAAAGCATCAGTATTAGGCATAAGGTACTTCCCTTTGAGTTATTGGTCATAGAGGCCACAGAGAGCTGGAGATATACTTTGCTTGCGGCACATAGGTAAATAAATCTGGAACTGAACTGAAAATTCTCTCTCTGCTGCTACCTTTCATGATACAAGGAGGTGCTATGTATTCTGCTTGTGGAAGGAGGTCATCAATAATCTTATCCAATGGTGGACCCTGCATACTATAACTATACCAACCCACCAGGCAACAATGAGCCTGCTGGTACAATAGTGGAATGGCTGTTATGGAGGTAATCAACAACTTGCTAATTGGATTTGAAGTCTGTTTCAGAGAAGGGAAATTTTGTCTTATAATGTAAACCTGGTTAAGAGTACATGGTTGGAAAAGTCATAGGCCCTTCCATAGGAAGTAACCTACTGTTGTTGTTTAGATGAATGAACATATTGTCAAACTGCCTTCTAAATACTAATGTTTATAGATCAGCATGCTGATTTCAACTTTGGTTTTAGAAGCTACTTTTTTGAAGTAGGCAGTAGTTAAAGCGGAGTCATTATCAGTTGAAGTGCTGATAATCAGTGACTACTCTCAGTTCTAAACAGGATAACACACACACACACACACACACACACACACACCTCAACAAACATCCCAGAAGGGAGCAAGGGTAAATAATATAAGAGCCAGAGGATGTGGATGAGTGCTGTATGTGGAATGTTGTCTTCTGGACATATCATGAACCCACAACAGAACTGTAGTTATCGGCACAAAACCCATACAAGACTAAGTCATTGAACATCTAGCCTGACTAGAGTTCAGTTCTTAAGACTTCATTCTTAGTTGAAGAGTTATTAGTAGTTGATGACTATTAAGGCAGAAGGAGCCATTTGCCTTTGGGAGTGTGGTCCATAGTGAATTTCCCATTTGCAGGTTTAAGGTACCACTTCTATTGGCATGTGGGCAGCACTAATTGGACTCACAATGATATAAAAAGGGACATAAAGGTCAGAGGATGTATGTTGAGAAGATCCCAGAAGGGGCTTGGGGGCAAACCTGATCAAGATGCAATATATATATATATATATATATATATATATATATATATATATATATACACATATAATATATAATGCCATCATGGCCAAGTTCAGCAGAGTCTGTGTAAAATAAGAAATTCTGAAATGGGGAAAACTGAATGGAATTTCAAAGAGAATGAAGAAACATGTAGCTACACTGGGCAGATATGTAGCAAGTAGATGGACCATCAAATTCAATTGTTAGCTATGTTCAAGAAATGGCAATAAGATGTTTACAAAGAAGTAAGTAAAAGGAGCAAAACTAGAAAGTGAGGTTGGAGCCATGGTCAAGTTTCATCTGTTTCCTTTAATGATTGCTGGGTTTCTTTAATGTTCAAGAGGGACCAGCACAATGATTCAGTGGGTAAAGGCACTTGCACCTAGTCTACTGACCTAAATTCAGTCCCCCAGGATCTACATAGTGGAAAGAGAGAGCTGACTCCCACAAATTGTCTTCAACCCTTTAAAGAGGATACTCTGTCATCTCCCCTGTACATTAACCTGGTGGTCATTATTGCTAAATATTAGTTTTTTATGGTCAACTGGGCACAACCTAGAGTCACTTAGAGAGGGGAAACCTTAACTGAGGTATTACCCAGGTCTGACTGGCCTGTGGCTATTTCAGTGAGAGTTGTCTTGATTATCTATTGATATAGGCAAATTTAGTCCACTGAGAATAAAACTATTTTTAAGGCAGATATCAATGCTATATAAAAAAGCTAGCAATGAGTGAGCCCGTAAACAGATTTTTTTCAAGTTGTCTGTTTTGGTTCTTGCTTGATCTCCTGTCTGACTTTGTTCAATGATGACCTGTGACCTGGAAGGATAAACTAAAATAAGACTTTCCCTTCCCCAAGTTGCTTTTGAAGTCTTGGCGCTTATCACAGCAACAGAAATAAATAAATAAACCTAGCATGGAAAGTCAAATGTCACATGTTGTTACTTGCATGTAGACACTAGAGCACAAAATATAGACTTGGGAATTATGCAGGGTTGGGGTGGAGGGTATGGAGGGATGTCAGTTAAAGAGCACCATTTCATTTTCGAAGAGAGGGAAAAACAAGGACTTCAAAATTTTTTCTTCTTCCTTTCTGTCGATATTCTTTTGTCTGACCTCTTGAGTTTCTCGCTATTCTGTTCCACTTTCATTGTTTACTTCTCAATGCATTCAGAATAGTGACATTTCCCGTGAGAACAAGGCTGGCATAAGTTTGCTGTGTGATACCCCCATTGTTGGTTATTTTCTAAATAGTCTATTATTGCAGTCATAGTCACTCTATTAACCCCAGTATTACTTAAGGTCATTTTATTCATTTAAAACTTTTACTGGTCATTTTAATGTATATCATATTATAGGTCAAGAAACTCCTCTCTACTTAAACCCAGTGGGAAAATGTTTTTAAAAGAAACCAAATATGTGAACAGCTGTTGTAAGTCAAATGGAAACACGCACATGGGGAGGGGGATGAGGGAAGGAAGGAGAGAGGAAGGGGTAAACATTCACCTTGCAGTCTTGCATCCCTGCAAGTGCTTGCTGCCAGCTATACAGCTGCTGCCCTGCAACAAATCTGGGGAGGCAGTTGAATGCTTTTGCAAGGAATTAAGTCTTTTAGACTTGCACAGGTCTTTCACTTGGCTTCTCCCCTTCCCAAGGAAGTGGGCAAGAAGCTGAACACAAATCATCTGTGTTCCAGTCAAACCTTCTCAGGTTGCAATATCAGCTGTCAACCTTGTTCCTGGGCTTTCAATGGAAGACAGACTAACGATGTTCAGAGCAAGTAATAGTCATGTTCCACAAGGTGGAATCAAGACTACCCAGATGCCCAATGGCCTATAGAAGCTATCACACATATATATTGATATAGATGGAAGGGTATATGACGAAGAACCAGAGTCAAGGTTCTAAAATTTGCCTAGTGCCTGATTTCATGGGAATTTGCAAGAAGTGACCCCAAGTGGCTTTGTGATATCAATAGTTTCCCCTTGAAATTCTGCCATATCCCTTTCTAAGGAAACAAAAAGTCCGGGCAGGATATCATTTTAAATGCAAGAGTTTGTGCCAAGCTTCACTCAAGTCTTAAGTGAGAGGTCAGCTAGGGACCTTCTGCCCCTTCGCCCCTTGAATTACTATACTCCATACATATTACATCATATATCAGTTTTAAGAAAGTACAGAGTTGATTTCCTACCCACATTTATCCCTCAAAATTCAGAGATGTGACAGAAAGGAACAGACCTCACATCTACCAACCCACAGCAACAATCTCTCCCATACCCTCAGATGAGTCCATAAAAATAGGCAAGTGTAGTGAAATATGTTCTGGTACATTGTAAATATTTGTCCCTCCTGCTGGTTTAATAAAAAGCTGATTGGTCAGAAGGCAGCCAGCAAGTGTGGGTGGGGCTATATCAGAGTCAAGAAGCAGTTACAAAGGATTAAAAGCAATGGCAGTTATCGGCCTGTGACATGGCCTTTTTGGAAAAGGACCAGTAGCTAGAATCAGTGACATCATGGGTGACACAATGACCTGTAGTGATAGAACCCTGGGTTCTTCTGTGTTGAGACAATTTGGATGGTATAGTATGGGGATGTGAGGAGAATGGCTGTAGCCTGGCAGACAGCATCTCCTTCAGGTCCCTGGGGCAGTAGAAATGACCTTCATAGTAAATATAACGAAATGACTTTTAATGTGTTGTTTTATTTATTTCTTTTTTCAGTTAGCATACAAAATGACAGGTTTCATTGTAACATTTTATTCACATATACCATGTATTTTTGTTCATATTTATATACTTCCACCTTCTCCTTTAGTCTCGTCTCCCTCACTCTGGCTTGTTTCTTTCATGCTTACCTTCTGTGAAGGAAATATGACAACATCTGAATTTACAGGTAGGAAAAAATGAGATTCAGGGTGCTTGTATAACTTTCTCAAGTCACATGGTCTGATCTCTGAAGAGACATGGCTGAATTTTCACAGTGGTGCTGCACCAATCCAGAGCCCAAGGCTATGAGCATCTAACAGGACAGTATAACCCACTCATGAGATTGTGAGAAGTATATTTCAAATGAATAAACAATTTGTGTGTCAGCTTTTCTGGAAAGAGAATATTAATATTGCTTAATAACAGTAGCACTGAGCTTGGAATGTAGCTCAATGGCACAGTGCTGCCTAGCACTCATAGGGTTCTGGGTTCCATATTCAACACTGACAAAAAATAAATAATTATACTGACCATGATAAGAAGACACCAGAGATATGAAAAGGGGGGGACTGAATCTACTTTTAAATGAAGGAGATATCCAATTAAGACTAGAAAGACCCTCTCCTCACCTATAAACTTCACTCACAGTAAAAGGCATCCTCAACATTTCCTGAGAATTTTTCAAGTTCAGACATTTCCATCGGCCTGTGGTCTATTCTAACAGAAAAATCTAGGGATCTCAATGCCTACCAAGAAGAGCTGTAAACTGGATGATTTCTAAGCTTTTGCCTGCCTTCAGATTCAATGGTTCAGCATCATACCATGGTTTCCGTCGACCACCTCCCATGGAGAAGAGTCCAGCTGAAATGAGGACCTTGCAGGGCATAACCCACCTGCTTTTTCCACATGAACAATCCTAAGTTTTCAGGCTAGGGCCATTGTCAGGCTGCCCATCAGATACAACATTCCACCTCACAGGTGGATGCATTTCACTGGGTCGCCAATAAGCTGCAAAGAAATCCCTGTTTCCATGATCAGATATCCTGAAATAGCAGAAGTATTAACAGACTGTTAATTGTTGACACAGCTCCCCTACAGAATCAAAAGTGAGCATCCTTATGCTGAGTCCCAAGTTTGGTATTTAAACTCCAGGATTCTATGCAGCTTGTAATTAAAATCTAGATTTTCCCCTACTGAACTTAATTATCACTCACTCACTGATGGCAATAATAATACTAATAATAAGTTCTTACGTCAGAACTTTTCAGCTTTTCAAATTGCTTTGCCGTGCTTTATCTGCATAGGCAGGCAGCATTTATAAGTAGGACAAGTATTATTATCTCCATGTATGCTAATAATAGCTAATGTTTACATAGCCCTGTGCATTTCCGGAGTGCTTTCATACATACATCCTTGTTGTATCAGAGGCTGAATTCCTGGGTGCAAGGACCAGGTCTTACCTGCAGCATTTAAGTGAGGTCAGGCAAACACAACTCACTTGATATATACATATAAAAGTTTAAACTCATTTGATCATAATATAAATGCCACAGGTTGCATTGGAAGATGAGAGGTAAATCTTTTTCATTCCCAGTTTTCAGACAACAAGTTTGAGTCTCAGAATGCTTAACATGTCCAAAGTCACACAGGGAGTATCCCGACAAGAAAATGGCAGTTGCTAAGTAAATTCTAACCCTGTTCTTGTCTTCATACTAGTGGTTATCAAACTAGATCATCTAATGTGTTGCTTACCAATAGTAAGCAACTTAAAACAGAGAAGCTTTATTTTTGGCTGATGGTGAAGGGATACAGTTTGTCATGGAGGGGAAGGCATGGTGGTCAGAGGTTGCTTGCTCACATCTGGGCTGATCAGGGATCAAAGAGAAATTAAAGAAAGCTAATATTCATCTTTCCTTACTCTTTTTTTCTTTTTGATTTGAACCATAACACAAGCCCCTGAAATAATGCTACCAATATCTGGGGTAGATCTTTCCTCTATAGTTAAACCTCTGTGAGGATGGAAAATCCTCACAGACATGGTGAATCCAAATCCAGTATACAGTGATGACTCACCACACCTAGAAATGTTGACAAAAATGGGGATTGGATTCAGCAAGTGGGGCACAGGAGTTTAAGATTCTGCTTATGGGTTAAGTAGAGCCTGATAGTTCAAGGACAAGTTGAGCATCCATGGCCAAGACAAATCAAGTGACTTTCCCAAGGCCACAACCTTAAGATAAAAGTAGAAACAAAGTGATCCTCATTCTGCCCTCAGTACATGCAAGACATTCATGAGTCAGTGAAAGAATCCTCAGAGGACATACTTTGCCATGTGATCATAGTTAGAAAGTTCCTGGACCACTCACCCTTTATAGAGTCATAAATAGCATCTCACGGCTGCTTGAAGAAGGCCAAGAACTTTAAGGAAGGCAAAAGTTACACTTCAATAAAGCAAGGTATATTCCTGTTGTGTTGGTAGGTTATGCTGAGTGCTAAGGCAAGCCCCTATGGACAGCACCCTGAAGCAGAACAATCCTCCTATTGCCCTTCCCTAAGAGATACCAAAGTATAATAGTCTAGAAACATCTCACCTGAGAAACACAGACACAGTAGGATCCAACCCTTGGTCATACCATGCTTGAGGACCAGAAATTCTGATTCCACCCAACAAGAAGCACAAGACAACAAACGATGATCAGGCACCAGGCAGAATCATAGGCACTTCTCTAGGTACTGCTAACAGTCTCAGTCTCTTTCCTTTGATCTCATCTGAGTCTCTGATGTATGAAATGATGCCAAACATATTCAGGGCAAGTCTTCTTTTCTTAGCTGATCCTCTCTGGGGACCTTCCTACAGGTACACTCAAAAGTATGCTCTACTAACTTCCTACATGCCTTCAATCCAACCAAGCTGATAGTCCACATTCATCAGCGCATACCAAAAGTCTTTCACTATAAGGTATAACTCAGCATACCATTGCTAGATAGAAAAAAAAAAAAAACAACCAAAATCTCCAAAGACATCACCACAAAGCAATTCTGATGTAAACATGAACAGTAACAACAAGGAAGTCATTAAAATTGTTCACATTGAGGTTACAACAGGTAGCCATAGATCTCGTAGAGACATGATCAAATGGCATTACTCCAGATAATATTCTCTGAACAATGGGTTATGAAGGAATGCGAGGCAGGTTTGTGTGCTTGGCTTTCCTCAGGCATCATGGGATAAGTAGAATGAGTAAAAGGTTTGTTCTATTCTCTCCAGGAGTCCACGGTTGAGTTAATGCATGCAGTCAAGTTACTATAACTGCAATATGAGGCTTGCTAGAGAGACAGATGGAGCTGAAACAGACTGAGAAATATCAATGCAAGAAAGAAGTGAAACGAGCTATACTTTAAAGAAGTAGAATTTTTTAAATGTAGAAAAGAAAGAATTTTGCATGACAAAGAGATGCTGCCCAAAAAAAGTGCAGAGGAGAGGATTCTTCCACCAAATAAAAGTAAGTAAGAGAAAAGATGAGCCTAGGATGAAAGCTCTGTGTTAGATTGATCAGGCAGGACACACAGATGCCCTCACCCTCTCAGAAGAGGGTGGCCTTGACTTTGGGGCATTGTGGAGCCATGTTAGGGTTATTTAGATTCAGGCATGAATTGACTTCATGGTTTAGAAGTGTGTTTGAATTGCTACTGTTAGAGAAGAATGAGTCAATGTTTGTATACATAGCGTGTAGTGCAACAAACTTTCTTTTGACTTTAGTCAATGTCTTTGTAGCAATGTGGCCTTTTTACTCTTAGACATAATATGATGTCATCGTCACATAGAGATTAGCCTAGCCGGGTAGTCATGGTAACCAATTACAGAAAACAATACAGCAAAGTATCTAGGTTTATAGTAATAGTACTGAAGGTGTTTACATTCTTTACTAGAAAGAAGTAAGGTAGCATCACTAAACCCTCACCTAGGATTTTAACCAGCATTTCTTCTTGCCCCTCCCAGCATCTGCAAGTGATCATGGAAGATGCTAGAGCATATAAAAAGAGGAAGGTAACTGAAAGTAGGACTCTATGATGTAATATCCACGAGACTGTAATATATGGTAGAGTGCAGCCTTGTGATTGTGACCTGTGTTCTATAAGAATGCCCAATAAACTCATTGGTTCAGAATTATTACTTTGGACTGTCATCAGTACCTAATCTTTTGTGAATGGACATTTATTCATATCTCCCAAGAGAGGGTAACAAAACAATACTAGTCAAAGTTCTCCAGAGTAACAGACTTGATGAATGGAGAGAGAGAGAGAGAAAGAGAGAAAGCTTTGAAAATTAGCTAACTTTAGAAAATTTAGTTTATTCTGTTGTGAGATAAGCAAGTCTGTCTAGTCAGTCCTGCTCTTTGGACACTCAAGGAAGGATGAAAGTAAGCTGAGCCTGAATATAAAGGCAAAATTCCCTCTTCCTCAGAGAATCTCAATCTCTTATCTTTCCAGGACCTCAACTAATCAGGAAAGACCCAGTCATACAGTAAAACACAATCTGCTTTATTCGAAGTTTACCCACCAATTTAAATGTTAATATAGAATATTTTCACATACAGAATGTTTTCACAATGACAGTAATACTGATGCTTGACCAAAGATCTGGGCACCATGGTCTAACGGAGTTCATGTGTAGTATTAGCTACCCCAGTAGAGAAACAAGAAGTCTCCATCTTGCTAAAATGCCTCCTCTGGCCTGAGTGCTAGCTTCCTGCTTGCAATGGATGTTTCAATCTTTCTTGAAGAAACATTAAAAAGCAAATATTCAGGCTGGTGATATGGCTCAATGATAAGGCTGACTGATAGGCATCGAGGCTGATGATCTGAACTCAATCCTTGAACCTCATAGTAAAAACCAGCTCCCACAAAATGTCCCCTGGCCTCTATCTGCATGCCATGGCATGTGTGCACACACATACATACACTAAACTAATAAACAAATATGACTATGGCACCAACATGAAGTAGATCCAGACCCTCTGCCTCAACGGAGCGTCCCTCCCAACTTCCTTAGGATTCATGCCAAGTCACCTCCTACCATTTGACAAATTAGTCCTCACATCACCTCTGAGAATCCAACCTGTTATAGGAAACAGCCTGGCAAGACATTTCCCATTAAACTCATGCTGTGTTTTTGGTTTGATTCAAAGATTTCTGAGCCAGTTTCCAAGCCTCCGTGTAGCTTTATGATTCACTGTGGTTTGACATGTCTAATGTGGGTGGGAGAGGGATGACTTTCATTTAATATTAACCTAGACTCCCTCTGCTACAAATTCTGCTTCATTGTCTCACTTCAACAAACAATGGAATTAGTGAGTTGTTTGAGATCAATGGCGCGCAGAAGCATTTTGAAAGCCTCTCTGCCTTGCATATGACCTTCTGGTGATTTTATTCAGCATGTGTTTAAATACATATACCAAACACAAAAGACCCAAATAAACTATACATTGTTCCTCAGTAATGGTCATAAGGACATTCTTGAAAGGGAGATAATAAAGCCAAAGAAAGATCATTGTTTTGCCCTAAATTACTCATGTTTAACAGAAAAAAAAATATAACTCAGAAGCATTAATTCACAACTTTTAAGTCCTTCATCATAGCTGGGGAGCAGCCACTGACTAAAGATAACGTGTAAATCTTCTTTGCTAAAAGGGCACCAAATTCTCCCTGATCTGGCACTGAGGACAGACACAGAAGAAGATGAGAAGTTACTATACCAGAACCTAAGATGTATAAAAAATGTAGCATCTGACTGACTGTAAGGAAGGTAAGCTAAATTAAGAATGCCAAACGAGACCTTACCTCCTGGAAAAACTGGCTTCCACTACTTGAAAGACAGCTTTCAGAAATAAGTGGGTTAAAAGGATCACTGCCTTCCAGGAAAGGGCATGAGTTTCTGTACACTAGAAAAACAGAGAAACCCAGGAATCAGAGCCTCCCACAGTCTATCAGTTCTGGGTACGCACATTAAAACAGAATTCCGTTCTACAATTAAAAAAAACAGCAAAGTTGTGCTAGTTAGGGGGCAATAACCAAAGCAGGGTTATCTGTGCTTGTGGCCAATAAACTAGAATCCCATCCCAAGTCAGGACCATGAACATTCCAGAGAGGCTGACCCCACAATGAACATCTAAACAGCACCGATGACCTTAAGCACTACATTGACCTGAAAAATACTTTTGCTTTTCATCTTTAAGGACAGGGAAGATGGTTCAGTACAGTGTTTGTCATGCAAGCATGAGTTCAGATTCCAGGAGAACACATAAAGGTTTGGATGGGATGGCAGCCAGCCTACAACCACAGCTCATGGGAGGAGAGACAGAAATCTTTGTAGAAAGCCAGCTGCAGCAAAAAAGTGAAGTCCAGGTTTAGAGGGAGATCCTGCCTCAATATATAAGATGGAGAATAACCAAAGAAAACATAACTCTTTTCCATTGTGTGGACCTCCAGGAACACACACATGAGCAAAGATGCATATACACATATACATACAACTAACTTATCATACGCAGAAATAGAATCATTTAATCATAAAAGCATGTATGTATTTGATCATCTTTTAAAACACCCCAAGTGGTGCAATGGAGCATAATGAGAAAGGATGTCTATGTTTCTGGTCATTTGATAGTAGAAAATGAGGACAGAATTATTGCTCTACGATACCAGAAATATGTCTTCTGGGAGTCCTTTGCCATGAAGGATTCTTACTCAAACACTGGCTGATTAACCAGGGAAAGTTCAATTTCCAGTGAAATCCTTCCAGCTCAGACACTTTCTGATGAGCATTCTCTCCCGTGGAGGATAAAGACCATACCTCTGGAGTGAGTCTGTTGCCATAGAAACAGGAGTCATACCTACAGGCAGCTTACATAAATGAGAGAACCAGGTGGGAATTTTGCAAAATGTTAAGCTCCAAGCCACCGTAGGAGCAGCCTCATTCTTGTGACAGGACAATGTGGTTCCAATATTGTCAGACATTCCCATGGATGAAAGAAACCACAAATCGAGACTTGTATATTTAGCATAATTCATTGACTCTGAAGAATATATTATTGTTATGGTTTTTAAATCAGGACATATCTTAACAATCAATGGTGCTCCACAATCATAATTAGCAGCATATTTTCTCTTCCTGGCAGAGTATAAAGTAAACATGTGTCTATTAATCAGTTGTACCATCTTAGATGTGATGGAATATGGAATGTAAGATCTTCAGATAGCTAGAAGTTGGTAATGGGAGCATGAAAAAACTAATGAGGGAAAAAAAAAATACTATGAAGGCCGAACAAGATCAATGTGAGTTACTCGTTCACAATCTTTCTTTCCAAACAACTTGGGGGTTGAAGAGGTACATCGGTGCACATAATGTTTGCCATGTAAGCATGGGGATCTGAGTCTGAATGTCCAGATACTGTGTAAAAGCAAGACAATAGTCATTCCCTTCTGTAATCTCAGTACTTCTACAATGAGATGGGTGATGAGAACATGATCCCTGGAAGCCTTCTGGGTCAGATAGGATGAGATATACGGTGGCAAAGAACAAAAGACCTTGTCTAAAGGTAGAAAGCAAGGCCAATGCCCAAGGTCACACACACACACACACACATACACACACACACACACACACACACTTTATGGTTTTATAAATTTTTATGATGCAGAGACTGATGTGGTAGCAGCTAGTCTTCCATGGCCAGAAGCACAAGACCCATCAATGCTTTTATTTATGATTCTCAGTTTCTTGTTATATTTAGACTAACTATTGCTGTTCTGAGATTGCAATAAAACTCCATATTTTTATAGCATTATTTATGATTTTAATTTTAAGAGAGTTTAATTTCTGATCCAGCTAAAATGATTTTGATGATGTATGCTATGAAATATTGAGTTAATTTCACCTACCTCATGATGGTTACTCTCTAGTCTCAAAACTGTTTCCCTAAGAAAATCTGTCATTTTTAACAACTTACATGAAATACTTCATATAACTTCTTATATTTTAACTCTTGTTTCAGTGTATTTCTGGGCCTCCCTCACTGTTTTATTGCTCTATCTGTTCACACAGTAGTATACTAGTATTTATTTCTGACTTTACAGTACATTTTAATATTAGCCACAGCATTTTTCCAAAATTATAGTACTATTTATCTTTTTTTCCCCATTAACTTTAAAGTCAACTGCCATTCTGTTTATAAATTTTATAAGACTGTTCATCTTTTCAAGGGCATTCTATTCAATACATAAATATATATATATATACACATATATTTGCCATTTTATTTACTCTGCAGTTGTTAACAGCACATTTCTTGTAAAATTTACTTATTAGTACATATTGTGTTATTTTTAATGATGGTGTATTGTCTTTTTTGTGCAGGTGCGTGTGTGTGTGTGTGTATACATATAAGCGAGCAAGCGTGTGTGCACACGTGTATACATATAAGGCTTTAGATAAAACATCATTTTGGATTCTTTTAGTAGAGCTCCCATGTCTTGGAACTCTGTATTTCTGGGTCTATCAGAGAGAGAGAGAGAGCTTTGGGATGAGCTAAGAAAAAAACTTTAATTCTTTAAAAATACATTTTTTTTCTCATAAATTGGTGAATTGATTTAACATAGAACCTTTGTGATGGTTCCTCTTCACTGTCAATTTAATTGTGTTTGCATTTGGAATCACCTAGGAGACACATAGTTTGGCTTGTTGTTGAGAGTGTTCCCAGAAAGGATTCACTAAGTAGTGAAGACCTGCTTTGAATTGTGGGTGGCAATATGCCATGGCTTGGGCACTATACTGGATAAAAGGGGGAAAAATGAGAGGAAAATACTCATCTGCCTCTCTGCTTCCTGACTGCAGACACTGTGTGACCAGCTGCCTCAAATTCCTGAGGCCAGGACTTTGTCACCATGATGGACTGTACCCTACACCACAAGCCAGAACAACGCTTCCTCCCATAAACTGCTTTGGTCAGGCACTAGGTCGAGCTGAGATGGGGAACCAACACACCTTTCTCATCATTTCTGCATATGCATTTTGTCACCAAGATTGTTTTATAGCCATTGAAAAATCTCCACATGGCCTCACATAAGCAACCTGGTGAAGCACATTGCCCCTTAGCTGCCCACTACTTCTTATGGCTTGGGATATTTTAAAAATTACACAAATTACCTTTCTTTGACAATTTGAAACCTTTATTGTCTAGTCAGAAAAGCTTTGTGGGGCATCAATTTTCTTGAGAACACTATCATCCCTGATTTTTAGCTTAGAAGTATTGCTTATATATTATTATTTCTGGAGACCATTTGTAATTGTGGTTCCTTGTTCTAGCTTGATAAAGAAAATGCTATATTGTGAATCTTTGGGGTTTTAATTCCCGTTTTTTTCCCACAAATTAAAATGACTGCTATATTTTGTTGTTGTTGTTGTTTTAGGACTCATATTGTGTTGATAAGTTTTGATCTAGATGAGACTGGGCAAGCTTCTATGATGGATCTGATAAAGGTCTTTTTAGATACTTTGTGTCTATCTCTGTCATTTGGGTAGGAAGAGGCCACGGCAACAGCTGTTGCTAGTGATTACTTCTGGTCAAACTATATCCAAAGGCAGATGAAGGGCTAGAGTTCATCTGTGGGTCAAAGTTTTCTGACCTTTGGTCTCTACTACTTTGGAATTTTGCAATTGAGTAACTTTTTGTCAAATTTTGATGAAGACTAACTTCATACATACTCTGGCCACTGGAATAAGAAAGACGTTCGAAATTGTCTTCCAGAGAAGAGTGCCAAAGACCTTGTTCAAATGTCTATTCCCGAGAGACAGAGAGAGAGAGAGAGAGAGAGAGAGAGAGAGAGAGAGAGAGAGAGAGGTGTATGTCTGGTGTGTATGTGTGTGGTGTGTGTGTGTGTGTGTCTGTGTGTGTCTGTGTGTGTCTGTGTGTGTGTGTGTGTGTGTGTGTCTGTGTGTGTGTCTGTGTGTGTGTGTGTGTGTGTGTGTGTGTGTGTGTGTATAGAAACTCCTCTGAGCTTTTGGGTGGCAAGAAGAATAAAGCTATAACTTCTGAAGTAGGAAAATTCATAAAGCTTGACTAAGTTGAGAAAACAGATGTCAGAGTTCAGATTACCTGAGTCTATAGAAAATGCATGAAAAAGCAAGGAAGATGCGTACAGCTGGAGGCTGCCTGTGTCTATAAGCCTTCCCAGAAGGTAACTGCATCAGAGCAGAGGAAGGAGCAGGAATTCCAAATGGCAGTTCTTGATGAGGTAAGAGCAGTAGAGAGTTCTGACCCTTCCTAGTTGGAAAACTCTTTTATTCTTCTTCATCAAGGTCAATTCCCAAAAATGCCTTTCTAAAGAGCAGACTTTTCTATAGTCACAGGTGTTTAAACCGATGCCCAGATGAGAAACTTTGGAAGCTGAGATCCCTTCTGGTGTGGGTAACTCCCTAGACTAGGGACAAGGGAAGTGTATCCACCCAAATAGGCACAAAGTCAAGACTGCACATTTCAAAGTTAACAAGTCATCAATTTCACCTTTCACTACCTGCAATAATATGCATTTATAATCTTCAAAGAAAGATAACAAAACCCAGAGTCTTCACCCTGCATTTTCCCAATTGTCCAGTGTTCAATTAAACATGGACAGAAATAGGGAGGGTATCATAAAAGAAAAGAATGGTCAGTGTGGTGGTCTGTGTGAGAATACCCCCAGTAAACTCACATATTTGTTTGTTTGGTTCCCAGCTGGTAGGCTGTTTAGGAAGGATTAGAAAGTACCGTCTTGTTGAAGGAGATCTATCACTGAAGGTAGGCTTTGAGATACAAAAGATCATTACCCCCACCCCACTGTGTGTTTATAGATAAGATGTAAGTTTCTGGCTACTGCTCCAGCCTCATGCCTGCATGTCAGCTTCCAAGCTCTCCACCATGATGCCATTATGGTAATGGACTGGCCTTACCTCTGAAGATGTATCAAGGCCCCTAGTTCAGTGCTTTCTTTTGCAAGTTGCCTTGGTCATGATGTCTCTTCACAACAATCAAAAACAAATATCTAGGCCAGTAAATAAAATCCAAACCAAGATAACCCAAATATTGTATTAGCAAAGACTCTAAACATGGATACTGTGGTGTGTAATTATAACAGCAATATTAATCTGTCATCCTTTTAACTTTTCCAAAGTATGTGTACTAATTTCCAACAGTTTTTTTAGTCTTGTGGTATTTTGACCAATAGGTCTATTATGGGCTATCTTAAGCAAGGTCATAAGGAGTCTTATGTCTACCTATGTCACATGGCATGAGCTATCAATGTATAGAGACACTACATACTATGTGTAGGTGCTGGGCTTGACAGTACAACTGAGCCCACAGATCCACTTAAATTGGCTATGAATTTTTCACATGAATATTTCACCTGGAATATCTATCCCAGTGTTAAGATAAGGTAATATCAAGTATTAAATCTATTTGGTAGGATGAGGGAGAACAAGATGGAAGAAGATAAATAGATCTTAGTGTCTTCAGGGAAAATATCAAATAGTATTTATACATGTAATAAAGTTCAGGGGAATAGAGTGAAAGTGAGACAGGAAAAAAGCACTTGGGGAAAAAATTACAAAAACTTGCACACATTAATTGAAAAGACAAAACCATGATTTACATGGTCAAGAAGCTCAATAAACTCAAAGAGGAATTAAGTACTAAGAAAGATGTGTCATGCATAGCTTGATAATAACTGCCCTGGCTAGTTTTATGTCAACTTGACATAAGCTATAGTCATCTGAGAAGAGGGACCTCAAGTGAGAAAATGCCTCTGTAAGTCTGGGCCATGGGTAAACCTATAGGGCATTTTCTTAATTAGCGCTTGATGCGGAAGGGACCAGTCAATTGTGGGTGGTGCTACCTCTGGACTGGTGGTTCTGAATGCTATAAGAAAGTAAGTTGAACAAGCCATGAGAAGCAAGTCAGTAAGAAGCAATCTTCCATGGCCTCAGCATCATCCCTGCCTCAGGTTCTTGCCCTATTTTGAATTCCTACCTACCTAACTTCCATAATGAACTGTAATATGGAAATATAAGTGAAGTAAACTCCTTCTGTCCCAGTTACTATAGAAACCCTAACTAAGACATTAATCTACAACTCTCTAATTGAACTTAAGATCTGCTCAACAAGAAGAAACTGTGCTGCTCATGGAAACCTAGACAACTACTGAGGGCTAATGAAGTCTTGAATCTTGGAGGAGAACTTACAATCATGACTTTACTAAACTAAACTAAACTAACATAATCCCTAACAACATTCTTAGCATTTGCCCTTAAGTCCACAGATAATGGTAGTCTTCATCCCTCATCAAGGAAACCCCTCTTTGCAACCTGAGACCATTAATACAACCAATCAAAATGCAGAATTGTGAAGCCCAGTCCCAATGGATACATCTACAAACACTTCTGCATCTAAGGCTCAGTGAGCGTTGTAATAGAGGAGGGTCAAAAATTTGTAAGGGCCATAGGATCTAAAGTTTGCTCTGAGAATCTGTCTCCCATTAACACCAGAAGCTACACCCATAAAGTCTCACGTTCAATACAACTGCTTAAACATTGGTTGATCAAGAACAATATCGAAGATATGCTACAGTGAACAGAAATAGGGGGCAGGGAGGAGAGCCCATGAGGTCTCACCTTTACACAAAGAACTGCATACCACTAACGGATGTTGAGAGCAAGAGAAATAGTCTTCCCTAAGGAATATCACACAACTGGTTATCTAGTATCCCGCCCTGAAAATTTACATATAAGTAACATTATATAGATTGAACTGGATGTATGTATTTAGGAATGTATATGTCTATGCATATATGATTGTAACAACAATAGACAAAAAAGAGGCCATGAATTGTCAAGAAAATAAAAAAGAATAATGGGGAGAATTATGTAATTATATTATAATTTTTAAATCTAAAAAAATATAAAGCCGTTCTAAAAAAGAAAGAAGGTCATAAATTCAGGTGTTTGTCATACAAATCATATGAAGGGTTGTCAAAATCAGCCAGAAAAGAAAGACACAAATTCTAAACAGGAGAAGACAGATAACAGTGCCTAGAAGATTTCTGTGAGAAAAAAAAAATAGAGGCAAGAATTTATTAGAATGATGACTTCAAAGTTGAAAAGAAGAGGAACTTTATCTCTGAGGCGGGAGGTGAATTTAAAAATGAGAGTTACATATAATATTCCAGAAGATCCCAAGCTAGACTTTGTTGCCAGTAGGCTTTTGCTAAACACAATGACTGCAGGTGACCTTGGGTCTAAGAGAAAATGACAGCAGTGCTGATCTGCACATTGAGACCTATGAGAAAGAAGGAAATTTTTAAAAACGGGAAGTATATCTTCTTTGGTATGCCCAAAGATCTGTTTGAGGTAAAAGTAATAAGCCTGGATGGTGGGACTCAGGACACAAAGAAGTGAAGAATTTGACAGAAATTATACCAAAAGTGTAGATGGATTAATCACATTTTACATAATTTGTACAGCAATAAGTGTCCAAGACAGCATCAAATATGTGATCACATTGTAAAGTTTAAATATTCTCCAAATGTGCATGCAGCACACAGGTGACCATTTGTTCAGTGCTAACCTGCAATTTCTGCATAGTCAAACAGTAGTGTCAATAAAGAATGAAACATAATAAATGTGTGAGTGTGCTCAGACACTGCCCTTCATTCTGTGTCAAATGCCTATGGGATACTTAACAACACACTTTTTCTCCCTATTCCTGCTGATGATCTTGCCTTAGAAACAATTTAAATGCAAAATCTAAAACAACATAGATAATCTTTTTTATTTCAATAATTTGAGACTTCAAGAAGGGTAGCTACAAGAACAAGGTCTTACTATACAGCTAGATTAACCTTAAACTAGAGAGTCCTCCTTACCTTGGACTGCCAGTGGCTCAAAATTATGCCCGACCACACTCACTTCAATAATTAGCCTTTCAACAAATTTTTCATGTCAGATGTCTATAAAGCCTCATGAATGCAGATGTGCATATTTCTATCCCCTATATTAACCCCTAACAAACAAAGGCATAAGATTTCAAACATAAGAAGCCATATACACCAGGCAAAGGACCCTACTGATGGAGAAATGACTAGTTTAGTGGCAAGGCTGGCAGAAAAATTTCAAAGCCCACTCCATCACGGTCCTGTCCTGGGAGCAGTGGAGGACATTTCCACCTAGAGCAGAAGCATGCCTCTGGGGCTCATGCTCTCTTTGAGAGTGTTCTGCTGAGCTAAAGGCAGCGCTGACCAAGACCGAAATGGAATCATACTTTTTGACATATTTGGGAGGGAAAGCAGTAGAAAAAAATGGCAGAGCTCTGGTGTATCCTGGATTCCTACAATGGCTATTCTGGATTCAATGCACTGCTTTCTCCTAAGAGATGCCACCAGGCAGAATCCTGGTCTCCTCCATTATAAAAAAAAAAAGCATAGCAGTGCCTCAAAAATAGTGTTATGTACAACTCCCAAATGACCCATCAATCTCACTGTTGGGAATACATTCAAAGAAAAGGAAATTGGTGTGCCCACAAGTTGCCTGAACTTCCTGTTTGCTGTAGCACTACTCACAATAGCCAAGACAAGGAATCAGCCCACATGCCCAACAATGAATAAATGAGATAAATACAACAGAGCATACGCATGTTATGGAACAGTAAGTCATAGAACTGAATGGAAAGAGCAAGACACAGAACACAAATACTGTATGTTCTCACTCATATGTGAAAGCTTTAAAGGGTAAATTCCCAGAAAGAAATTGGTGCAAGGTAATCAGAAGCTGCGTTTATAGAGCAGAGGAGGCCTAGAAAAAGGATACCTAGTAAGTACCAAAACACAGACTGGAACAACAAATTCTAGGAAAATAATTATCTATTGCATCACTTTAGTAAAAAAAAAAAGTTTAGGTACTCCTGTGGGGGTTCATCTTGATGGTCAATTTGATGGGATCTGGAATCTGACAGGAAATTGCAGGAAGGATTAAATGAAGGAAATCCTCCACCAGAGCAGGTGGGCCTCCTTGACATAAAGAGGTCCAAAAAAAAAAACATCAAGGCAACTTGTTTGTCTGTCTTCACTTCTTGCTGGTGAGTGCATCTCTTCTGCTCCTGCTACTGCTGCTGCTGCTGCTGCTGCTGATGATGATGATGATGATGATGATGATACTGATGCTGCTGCTGCTGCTGATACTGATGTTGCTGATGATAATGATGCTGATACTGCTGCTGATGATGATACTGATGCTGCTGCTGCTGCTGCTGATGTTAATGATGATGTTGCTGATGATGCTGATGCTGATGCTACTGCTGCATCCTTCTTTGACTTCAGAATATAGATTCTTTGGATTCCACTGCAGACTGAAGATCAATAGCTTTTCAGAAATCTTCCTAGCCTTTGGCATCAGATTGAGATTGCTGAGGCATCCAGTTTTATAGCTGGGCTACTCAGCCTTATCAGTTGTAAGCCATTCTAGTAAATTCTCTCTCTCTCTCTCTCTCTCTCTCTCTCTCTCTCTCTCTCTCTCTCTCTCTCTCTCTCTCCACCCCAATTGGTTCAGTTCCCTAGAAGACACTTAGATCAAGTAGAGCTAATTGTGGTAGGACTATAAAGACAAGCAGGTGCCTCAGGAGGAATGAAAGCCAAACCAGAGAAGAACTGAAGTAATGCGAAGAACTTACCAAAAGATAAGCCTTTAAACCAGCATCCCCCAAAGTCTTGCCATGAAACACCAACTCTGCAGGACTTTAATAATAAGCAAGGCTTGGTTTTCAAAACAAAGCTTCCTAAACAAAATGCATTTGGAAAACATAAACTTCCATGATTTAAAATAAAAGCTTTCTTCTTTCAGGATTTCTAGGTGACTTCCATATAGGAATGAATGTTTCTAGTATACTCCATACTGAAATAAACTTGATCATGAGGTCTGTTTTCTTGCTTGACATCATAGGACTTTGGGAGCACACTGAAAAAAGGAGTTTGAATGAATGAGTCTCTGGTTCCCCTGTCTTGATTCCTCCTTGAACTCACAACCTAGGATTACCTTATTTATAAGACACTGTAAGATGCTGTCCATCATCTATGAGCTTCTTAAAGACTTAAAAGTATGTAATATGAAGTTTGTGGCTGGGACTTTCCAGTCTAGCCCAGAGGTTTGAACCTGTTCTCAGCCCTGCTGCCACTTAGCCCCAGATGATCACACAAAGGCTTATATTAATTACATGCTGATTGGCCCATGGCTCAGACATATTTCTAGCTAGCTCTTTCATCTTAACTAAAGCTATTTCCATTAGTCTGTTTAGCTATGTGACTTGGTATCTTTTCTCAGAGCAGCAAGGGTGCCTTTTTCCCTCTGCATCTGCTGGTATCTCTCTTGGTGTCTCTGCTCTGCTCCTCCTGTTTCCAGAGTTTCCTTAGTTTGGTAGCCCAGCCCACACTTCCAGTCTGCCTTTTAGGCAATCAGCTTTTTTATTAAATCAGTAGGAGGGACAAATATTTACAATGTACCAGAACATAATTCCACTACAAAAATAATTGAAATTTGGAAGGAAAATTGATGATTCCTTAGAAGGGGAAATGGCCAGAGGAAAACTGAAAAATAAAAGTGCACTAAATATTTAGATAAATAGATATTTACCTCAAATGTAACACAGGTAACTAGTCAACTCCCATTCAACATATTAAAGATAATCAGTTAAAAATATAGTTATCCCAGCACATAAGTACATTTTAATCCAATTAATAAGCTGTAATTTGGGGACTAGATTAGAATAAAACTCTAGAAGTTCAGCTGCTATAATTTAGTTTCTTTTCTGTGACAAAAATAAAACATGATGAAGAGGCAGCATGGGCCAGGATAGAGTTTATTGCATCTTAGAGGTGACAGTCCATCATGAAGGCATGGAACATTGAATGAATGTTGCTTGATGGCTCCGTTGTTGACTCATCTTTAGCTAGCTTTCTCATATAATCCAGGACTACTTGCCCAGGGAATGGTGCCACCCATGGTGGACTGGGCACTCCTATGCTAATTAATAATCAAGACAATTCCTATAGACCAACAACTGAAAAAATGTTCACTTGAGGCTCTCTTTATCGGGTGATTTTAGGCTGGTCAAGGCCAGCCTAGGTAACTCTGAGAGACATTGACTCAAAATAAAATGTATAAAAAGATTGAGGTTAAAATTTAATGGTAGGATGCTTGCTTGGCATGAAGAAGACAATGACAAGAATGAAAACCTAGAACTCAGAAATTACAGTGGTCACACACAGTAGAGCTGAAGAATTTATAACCAATAAAGAACCAAGACATAAGTCATACCCTTATCCCTAGGACAGTTTCTAACTTCAGTTAGTTTACCCAGAAGTGGAGTAAGGCTGGAAATCCTTCATTCCCATCTTCCACAACCCTCTTTGCCTTTGTATACTTTGTATCTTTGTATACTTTGTATCTTTGTATACTTTGTATCCGTCACCAGAGTAAATTCCTTTTTGGCAATACCCACTGCTCTTTCTCTGTAAGCTGAGCCCTCCCTGTGAAAAACCATCAGGGCACTTATTTTATATCTAGAAGTTCTCACAGACACTCTTAAAGGATCTGGGACATTCTGGCTTCTCTCCATAGCGATAGCTAATGGCAGTATTTCAGGAGTATAGAGGATAATCTCTTGGCTTTGAGAGTTCTTCTAAAGAAATGACATTTATTTGTAAAGATATGCTCATGCTTCCCAAAGGTAGGCACAGTCAGAGCCTTGGCCACTGTGGATAGAGGCAGTTCCAACATGTGTGGAGACTAAAGGCAGTGGAGATGACTGTACCTGCACATATCTTCCAGGGTCATCTGGAAAGATACTTGCCTCATGGATAAGCTTCAGCAGTCAGTAGCATCTGTAATCCTTAGCAGCAGCAGCAGCAGGAGGAGGAGGAGAAGAGAAATGAAAGACAGAGTCTGAATTTTACAAAAGCTCATTCTTTCAAACAATCTATTTTTTTAAAACTCTGCTAAATACTACAGCAGGAACTATACTCTTCTCATTTTTCATGTTTGATTTTAAATGCAATGACTCATTTCTCATTGTCTCCTATAATCCAAAGAGTCATCAGTTGTGACTGATTTCAACAGTGAACAAACTCTCTCTCTCTCTGTCTCTGTCTCTCTCTCTCTCTCTCTCTCTCTCTCTCTCTCTCTCTCTCTCTCTCTCTCGTATGCACAAACAGACATGTGCACACATGCATACATGCAGGCACATGTGAAGGTGGGGGCTGCCCTTCTTTTGTTAATCTAAAGTCGAAACAGTGGAGAATGAGGACTGGAAGAAGTCATTGTTTCCACAGAGGGAAGAAACTATGGTGTTATCTTTAAATTTTGCTGAATGAAGGGACCATGTTTAAAGTGCCCCACTTCCTTCCTAACATTTTTTTAAGCTAAATTTTCCTATCCCAGTGACTCCATCAATGGCATTTTTGCATCTGAAGGAAGGATTTCACTACTTCATCTGAAGTCTCCCCTCCCCCCTGCCTCATTTTGCCTCCTCCCTATAACCAGGGGAGACACTGCAGGATGACAAATTCTCTAAAATGCTTGCCTGGAGGCCAGAGCATGTTTCCTCTGCACTTGGATTTCCATTTATCCCACTAAATTTCTTTGCAGTTAATTTTTAAAGGGAATGAGAGAGTTCATTTGTCTAAACAGCTGACAAGAAATGTGTCCCATGGTAGCAAATTAATTGGCACTTGATGGCCATTTATTGTGACCATGATAAAAATCCCTACCATGTGAGATCTCACTGGGCAATCTCAGCTCTGTTATTTTAATATAATAATTGATAGATCAATCAGAAATACCAATACACCTTTAATACCCCTCAGGAAGCAGCAACAGCTGTATTGTAATCGTATTCTCACCTAAACTATTTATTAAACGCAGCTTGATCTCACCTAAACTATTTATTAAACGCAGCTTGACCTGAATTACCTCAATAAATCTCTTGGAGGGATTTGCGAACATCCAGTAAAAATCTCTGCTCTCTTAATCTGGCCCTTCTGCCAACTTGTCAGATGACTTTGTATAAAAGCCTGCATACACACCTCCACCTCACCTTACATCCACACCTCCTTTCTCAGCCAATAAACTAGCAATAATAGATGTGTCTAGCACCCAGAAATGGTCTGCAAGACACTCTTTTGTATTTGGACAGCATTTTGCAAATGAAAAGCTGATCTGCAGCTAAAAATATACAAATGACACTTGGACACTAGTTGTGAGAGAGGACATTTCTTTTACTTCTATTTCACAAACTCCTGACAGCTTCCAGAAGCCCTGCCCTGTGAGATTCACAGGCACAGGCTAGGCTGATTTGCACTCTGGTTTGAGCATTTATGACTTTCCCCACAGGTCCAGCATATTCTCACACTACAATACAGTGTGTTACAATCCCATACACTGGTGGACAGAGAAGCTGATGCCACATGATAAACTTTGATATTTCCACTGTAAGAATTTTGTGAAACTTCTGAGTATAAAGCCTTCTCAGACATGTGCAGTATGAGAGACAGCCCCATTCCTGAGGGGTTCTAAATGGACTCCTGCACTCAGCAAAATACAGATCTCTTTGTAAAGTCATAGATTAGTACACAACTGTGCTCCATGGCTGGTTTCTACACCCTTATAGAAGAAATATAAGACACCAAGAAATGACAGAAGTGCCATGAGAGGTTATTCAGCCTCAAATAGAAATGGCTAAAAGAAAATGCTCAACAGAGAAACGGGCGAGTAACAGGCCTTTTTCCTTGAGTATGGGAGAGTAGTGTTTCACTTCCATCTTGAACAAGAATCTCCTTCGTAAATTAAGGAGTTCAAGCATCCCAATGTGATATCTCATATATCCCCTTCAACTGACCTACACAGTTTGGACATAGGGATTAAGAAAAACACTTAAATTTGCCTAAGATTTATTTTTCTTGGGACAGCACTGAAATGATATATGTTGTATATGTTGTGAAACTAGAAGTACATGGACTAAGTTCACTGTCGGTCTCAGGTGATGGTCCTCCACAAATAAACATACCTCCCAGCCTATGAAGCATTCTCAGAGCTTGAAACAATAGCCAGTGAAACAGAGACAAGGCTCACAGCCTTTTCTTTCTGTCTTTCTTTTTCCCCTTTAAGAAACATCTCCACATCGTCAGTTGGCTTGAGCGCCCTCATGCGTCTCAACAGAGGAACGTCACTCAAGGTCTTCCAAAGGGTTCTTCTGAAGGACAAGTCACACACCGCTTTAGGCTTGCTTCTTGAGCTTCTTGGTAGACTAAAGACTCACAAACTCTCCTGGGACTAGGAGGAGCATGTCCCTATGATAAAGAGTGACATCACAATTTAGACCTGCAGGAATGAGAAGAAGGGGCAGGCTCACTTCAACTTGTCTGTTCTGGTTTAAGCCTGCCTAGTAATCTTGTCTTTTTCTCTTTCCTAACCCTCATCTCAACTCATTGCACCTTGAAGAACAGGGACCCAAACCTGAATGCTTTCTCTGCAACTCTGATGGCCTTGCTACTATAACAAATAAATCTCAGATTTTTCCACATCCATAGCACAGTGAGGATAAGCCATGCTTCTTCCTTACTGTGTTCTCTTTGGCCCCCAGTTTCTTCTTTTCTCCCAGGTAATATGTCTCTGAAGTCATGCCTGGCATACAAGAGAAAAATCACCCAGTAAATGATAAACAAATCCAAACCTATATGCTCTGTTTCATGCCACTTGCCTTATAGCATTTCTAGAAAATACTTGCAACATACATTCCTTAGCAACTAGTTTTGGGTTTCCTGCAGCACAGAAAAAGTCCAAATACATCTGCATTCTCCATTATTGCTATCTAGAGCTGGGTACACAGTGACCCTCTGTGAGCCAGCAGAGGCGGGGTGAAGGGTGTGGCAAGTGAGGGAGCAGGTGCATGAAATGAGTTCGCCTTCCAAATGTATTTCCCTTCCTTGCTCTGCCATCCTTGGTAGAGTTTAGAGTAAGCAGAGATGTGCAAGAAGCATCTGGGAATGTACGGTCGGTCTACACTGAAAAAATGGATCTATATAGGAAAATATTCTAAAAGAGAAAAGAAGAAAAGTCTTTCCCCTCATCTTCCTCCATCAATTTCCCTATCTCATCTTGAGATTGGGAAGGCATGAGTCAACAATCCAAGAGAAAACACACAGGCCAGGTTTTGTCAAAGAAAAGTGGTCCAATCTTGCTTGGTCAGTATGTCAGACCAACCTTGCAGGGCTTCAAATCTTGTGAACAGAACATTCACCAAGAAATGAGTGGTCTAGGACTCTTCTCACCAAAAAGGCAAAAGAGCTGTTCCCTGCTTAGCTTGAAGCTAGCCAAATCCAACAAAGCCTTAGAGATTTTTGGCTTAATCTTCTCACTGAACGCAAGCCAGCACTCCACGAGTACAGCCAGGACATCATCACCAGCCTTCGCTGCTGGCAACTTCTCTTTCATGCTTCTTAGCACTTTCTTGGCTCGAGGGCAATAGCAGAGGTACCTTCTCCTCCCACCCACTGCCCCCACAGGCACCTCCAACTGTATAGCTTGGCTTTGGAAGGTTCCCCACCCACTGAAAGTACAGTCAAAACTTTTGTTAGGTAATCTACAACCCTATGTGAATGCCAGAAAACGCCTGCCTTATGGAAATGCTAGATCTTTCTTGCAATTAAAAAAAAAATTCATAGCCAAAACTAGGGCAGGAGCAGTATGATGTGCATGACTTATCTAACTAGTAGAAGGGTCTTTTCCAAGGATGTTCTTAGGTTGGGTCCTAAGATGAGTTTATTCAAAGAATCTGTCATATTGATCCTCCTTCCTATCTACCACCATAGCAATTTCAGTAACACAAATGCCCACGAGGCTCCAAACTTTCTTCTCCAAGCCACTGTCTTTATGATGGCAAGCCCTTTCTCAAGCGTAAGCTTTCCATTAAAGAGCCCTAACCTAATGCCTCCTGTTATAAAATGTAGAAGCTGAAAACTGACTTCTAGATCCTTCCATCTTCTCTCAATGCCACCCCCAAGAAAAGTTGCAAAGGGAGCCGTAGAGTTCTGCCCCTACTATCTCAAAGCCTGGTACACAGCACAGTGATGGTGGATCTTCAGATATCCTCAAGCTACGGGCTTCTGGGAAGGAACTTAGCTTTGGCTGCCCATGCTTACCATCAATTCCCTCCCTTGACAAGTGCAACTGGGTTTGTGCACTTCGCAGTGGTGCTTGCACACTAGTGTTATCAAACTAGGGTAGCTGATCACCATTGTATTTCTTTGGATGACAGCCTAGCTGCCTTTGTGAAATGCTTGGCACAACTAGAAACTAACCTCTGGATATATAGAGAGAGCTGAAAGTGAGCAAAATAAGGAGTGGGAATTCAACATCAAACACACACACACACACACACACACACACACACACACACACACACACACCACATCCTGATACTTGTAAAGACATTGTGTTCTGGTAAGAGCTTCAGAGATTTGGAAAAAGAAACTGTATTATCAGAGGAAAGCCATCACCCTTCCAAGCTGGTGGACCAGCCAGAGGTCAAGTGTAGACCCTTGAGCAATGCACAATAGCTAAGGAAGTAATGGATACCAAGGAATGGAAGTTAAACCATCTTGTAGAATCTGCACAAACAGGGTTTTTTATTTTTATTTTTCCATTTTATACACCAACCATAGTTCACTTTCCTTCCCCTCCTCCTGCTCCCCCAAAACTCCCCCACTTTGCTCCCCATCCACTCCTCAGAGAGGGTAAGACCTCCCACAGGGAGTCAACAAATTCTAGCACAACAAATTGAGGCAGGACCACTCCCCTTCCCTTGCATCAAGGCTGAGCAAGGTATCTCACCATAGGGAGTGGGCTCCAAAAAGCCAGTTCATGCACGGGGATAAATCCTGTTCCCACTGCCAAGGGCTCCACAAGCAGATCAAGGCACGAAACTGTCACCTACATTCAGAGGGACTAGTTCAGTCCCCTGAAGGTTCCCCAGGCATCTATCCAGAGTCAGTGAACTCCCACTAGCTCAGGTCATCTGTCTCTGTGGATTTCCCCATCATGGTTTTGATCCCCTGTTCATATAATCCCTCCTATCTCTCTTTGAGTAGACTCCAGCACCTATGTTCTTATTCCCTCTTTGAAAGTTAACATCAAGTGATCTATTCTGCAATGCCTTATATGTTCCCTTTTCTCCTAAAAATCATCAACAACAACCTCAGAGCTTTCCGGAATAAGAATTTTATAAAACATAAGCTAGCATCATTTTTCCTAATTTAAAAATTCACCTACTTCTTGAAGTATGGAACCTTTCTCAACTCCATAGCTGTCTCTCAGGCATAGTCATGACATTCTGAATTAAAGGCATCCTAAGCTTGGTCATCTTCCCAACAAAATTTCAAATGCCTCAGGTCAAGAAGGATGGTTGCTTTCTAGATTTCTCCGCTTTTATCCACCCTGGACACTGAACAGTATTCTGCCTAGAAGGTGCTTGAGAAACAAAAATATCACTGACGAGCAAAAACTGTAATGACAAGTTAAATAGTTTGCAATTTAATTAATCAAAAAATGAAATTAACTAATTGAAGCATGGAAATTTTTTTAACATATTCTCTGTGTCTTTTATTTCTTCTAGCCCTTGTTATATCAAATATCCCTGCTTGCTAGCAATCCTTTTTTTGCAAAGGATGGGCTATAAGTCATTTTAGCAGATCCATTCCCGGCACATAGACACACACACACACACACACACACACACACACACACAAATGCACACTCAGAGACGAACCCGATTCTTGGCTTCATTTGTGAGGATAGAATTTGGTTTTGTTTGTTTGTTTTAGCTTTTGTATGAAGTTTCAGGATTGAATGTGAAGCCAATGGCTCTGTGTCTTTGTAAGACCATGCTGTCCAAATCTGTAGAATTGCCAAAAGCTCTCTCACTTACCTCCTGAAAAATATTCAAGATTTTATTGTTTAAGCCTTTCACCTTACCCAGGTCTTAATGACCACCTTCCTACCCTGAGAAGGCCTCTCATGGATCATTAACCTCCTTCACAACTTACGAACAAGCCTTATTGTTGCCTACACTCTACTTATAAGAAAATATGAGCTGCTATGCTGGGCATGATTTGTGATTCCACTATAATTTTCCCATTAAGTCTCCAGTTTATCAGTCTCCTCTCCTACACATTCTGGTCTTTCCCTACCCTTTCTTCCCAGTCCCACCCCCCTGCCTCTTCCCCAACCTCCAATAAGTGAACTGGTTTACCCAGCAGGTTTAGTCTTGCTTTGACCAGCTCATTGTTTCAATGGGATTATGAAGTAGCTGGGCTTGAATACACAGTTTATTAATTTTCAGGCATTTGCCATGTCCCTCTGTGGAGTGTGCTGTGAGTGAGTAGGTGTGCATATGTGCACAGAGAGTAACCAACACTTCTGGAGCTGGCAGGACCATTGGTGACTAAGAATACTATGTTGATGGAGATCCAGGACAGGGATGTAGCTAGTTAATAAAGTGCAGGCCCTAACACAAGAAGCTGTGGGTTTGATCACCAGCACCACATGGTGGTAAACTTCTGCCATTGCAACTTGAGAAAGATTGAGACAGTGAGAAGACCAGGAGTTCAAGGTCACTCTTAGTTATGTATCAAGTTCAGCCTGGGCTACATAAGACCTTGTTTGGACATTTTATGTTCCCTGGAAATTATAGCATTTTGGAGGTGTGTGAAATAAGGCTTGAGAAGTGGAAAAGTATGGTAAAAGGACACAGCCAAGGTCAGAGGTTTAATAAATAGGGAGCTGAAGGAACAGCTGGGAGCTAGAACCAGAGCACCTCAGATCCCTAGGCTCTTACACCCACATACATCCTTCTGCCGTGGCTTATACATATCAGTGAGAATTAAAGATGCCCACAAATCACAGCAAGGAATCAAAGACGCACACTACAAATGAACAAAAAAATGACAATAATAATGTTGAGCTCTTGCAGAGAACAGCCTACTAAAAATAGAGAGCTGCTATAATTTGATTAAATTCTTATCTGCATTACATGTCCCTAACAAGCACCCAGCAGCATCCAATTCTTCCTAGTAGTTCATTTTTAAAAAATAAAATAAGATAAATTTCACAAGTACCTTGAAGAGCTTTTCAAGAGATCTTTTTCTTTCAGTTTGGTCAATACAGAGTTAGCACTTCAGCGAGTGAAAATAGCTTTTTCACACATCCCTGCACACATAGCCACACTCACATATAAATCATTGGCAGCAGGTACTTTTAATTTGCTGGAAAATATTTCTAAGAAGTCAAAAAGCTCCAGCTGAATAAGCGTGCCTGCCTATTGGCTAAACGGACCAGTTGAAGGATCTGATTGGTCCCTGATCTTGAGGACCGATAAGACGGCTATAAAATCCCTGGGTGCAGCTCTTGGGCCCCCAGTTTGCAAAAGCCAGAGGTGTAAGAAGAAGAAGCAACAGCAACAGCAGCAGCAGCAGCCAGCCAGCCAGCCACACACACCCACACCCACACACAAATTCTTCCTCAAATCCTCACCTAAGCTTGCAGTATATCCAGATCCACATCTTCGCTCAACCCGGGAGAGGGAAAGAGGAAAGGGGGGGAGGAAAAAAAAAGCCACCAACAACTTAGCGGAAACTTCTCAGAGAATGCTCCAAAACTCAGCAGTGATTCTGGTGCTGGTCATCAGTGCTGCTGCAACGCACGAGGCGGAACAGAATGACTCTGTGAGCCCCAGAAAATCCCGGGTGGCGGCTCAGAATTCAGGTAAGCCATCAAACCCAGGACTGGTTTCTCCCCCAAAGAGCTGTCCTCATTTGCCTCTCTCACTTTTGCTTGTGTGTCTGTGACGGCTGATCTTTGTAATAAATGTGCTTCATGCATGGTGGTACTGAACAGCCAGTGTAATCCAATAGCCTTAGGAAGTGGAGTTCCTTTGTTTAATAAATTGCATGCAACTAACGAAGAAGCTGGGCCCTCTGCTGAGGGTATTTCATTGCATAAGCCTAGCCTGATTGCCTGAAATCTGGCACGTACCCTCTTGTTGGGGGAAGGGGGCGGGGAAAGGCTTGAATGTTGGCATGCCTCTGGCTCTCTATACTCCACTAGCCGGTCTTAAGGTGATGCGCCGCTTACCTGCTGTGGTCCCTCTTCATGCTCCTTTAAGACCTTGTAACTTGACTTCTGTACCTCCTTAGAGAGCACAGAGACAAGCCCCCTCTCTACACTGATTTGTAGAATCATAGTCCTCAAGTATGGGAGAAAAAAAACCCAGGGCGGATTCAGAAAGAAGTAGGGGGTGGGGGGAGGACCTACACGCCCCATTCCCTACAGGGCTGTCTGTCTCCTTTCTCTCTCACCCCGGCTTCATTCAATCGCCCAAGCAGCCCATGGCCCCTAGAAGGAAGTGCATTTGTGAAACGAAGCAGTTCTTTCTCCGAGGGGAAGGTCTTACTTTCAGCCTGACTCCAGTACCAGTTAACTGAATATGGCCTTGGCCTCCGGAGGCAAAGAGGCATTAGGACCCCTCTGTCCCTTGACTTCTGGCTCCCCACTTACTCCTCTCCCAACTGCCGGCAGAGATGGGACCGCAGGTGTCAAAATGCTGCAGATGCTCTCCTGTGGAAGAGCGCAGGTCCCTGCCGAGAGGAGGCCTTTTGCCTCGCTTCCTTTTGTACTTAGTTGCTATAGCGATGCCGTGATTCACAATTCAAGCTTGCCTAAAACAATAGCAGCCCTAATACATATTAAAACTGCTTAAGGCAAAGTTATAATTTGAACCCGTGGAAATATATAATTAGGGAAATGACTTGTAACATCCCAGAGGCTGCGGGTGGTGGGAGGGGGGGCGGGGAAGCCTAGCCTAACCAAACCACGCTTTTGATCTGGGAGGAGAATCCTACGGTATGAAGGCTACAGATCACTGCTTGCCGAGCTGCTTGCCAGAACACCCCTCCTTCTGTGGGAGAGAAATTACTTTTATGGCAGATCTTATCCAGAATGCAGAAAGGCTGGTGCAAGTTCTTTGCGGTTTTCTTCCAGCCTTGTACAAGGGGCGCCTTGGACTTGTCTCTCCACACCTGTGTTTCTCTCTCTTTCTCTCTCTCTCTCTCTTTTTTTTTAAGAATCCTTTTTAATATGAGAGATTAATCATACCTCTAAGCTCTGCGCTGTGGTTGGAGGGCTGGGATGGATACAAAGGGATGATTCCTTTCTGTCAATGCCATCATGGGTTAAACGCCCTGTTTGAGAAGAATGTCCTTCCAAGTGAACTCAGCAAATTATTCTCTGGCATTTGGATTAAAATACCCATGCTTTTTACTTCAGCCTGCATTTTTCAGCAGGCAGATAGATTCTCTGGTCCTCCCCTGACCCCATCAAGAGCTTGACCTTCAGTCACTGTCTTCAGCCTACCCTTGCTTTCAAGTTCCAAGTGACAGACAGCCTTTGATTCCTGTCACCACCAGAAGGCACTGTGCATTATAAGGTCTCTAACCTTACTTCTCTAGCCATCAAAATGCATAGGAGGGTGAGACCCAGAAAGCATGTGACGGAGAGGGAAGTCACCCCCTCTACTCTGACTCTTAGAAGCAAAAAGAGCCTGCCAGTCCCTTCTCACCCCATGCTTTTCTTCAAATCTGTCTAATGGAGCCCAAAATCAAAGTTCAAGGATAAATTCAGATCCCGTGCCCTTGGTATTGGCCTTTACACCTACCCAGACCCAGACTGTCTGCTTGTCTCTTTCAGCTGAAGTGGTCCGCTGCCTCAACAGTGCCCTGCAGGTTGGCTGTGGGGCTTTTGCATGCCTGGAAAACTCCACATGCGATACAGATGGCATGTACGACATTTGTAAATCCTTCTTGTACAGTGCTGCTAAATTTGACACTCAGGTAACGTGACCTTGACCTATGCTCCCACTGGCTGCTAGTCATTGAACAGGGTGCTCAGTACTATTCTTAGGAGCCTACCTTATAGGGAGGCAAGCATGCTACCCAGCCTCTACTCTAAAGGCAGGGTGTAGACAGACAGACACACGCACACACCTTGGGGGGGGCGGGGCACACTTTAAGCCAGGAATAATTTGATAGAGGCTGGCTTCGAACAGGAGAGATGACTAGCAGAAAAGCATTTCTGCTTTGGAGGAAAAATGTCTCCTCTGAATGCCTTAGCATGCTATCTAAAATTCTGAGTTACCAAGAACATAAAATGATGGTTGTGACCACCTTCACACCTCAGAACAGTTGATGAGGGCTGAATATTCAAGATAATCCTGGGGGAAGGGCTTTTTTTGCTGTTGCAAGTTCCCTTGAAGGTCCTGCATCATACACCTAGACCTCTTCTAACAGGGCAAACTAACATTTATCTTCTTGTACCTCGCAGGGAAAAGCATTTGTCAAAGAGAGCTTAAAATGCATCGCCAATGGGATCACCTCCAAGGTTTTCCTTGCCATTCGGAGGTGTTCTACCTTCCAGAGGATGATCGCTGAGGTGCAGGAAGATTGCTACAGCAAGCTGAATGTCTGCAGCATCGCCAAGCGCAACCCAGAAGCCATCACTGAAGTCATACAGCTGCCCAATCACTTCTCCAACAGGTACCTAGGGGATCCTTTTCTTCATGATCAAGGGGCATGGAGGCGGTATTGGCCAGCAAAGCCAGAGAAAAAAATTTTGCCCTCCAGTGTTAAAATCTTCCCACACAGCAAACATAAACCTGATTTACATTGGCCCTGGGTAGATGCATCTCTATCTAGTTCTTACCATAACCCTAAAGCAAACAATGAAGCTTCTGGAAAATGCCTTTTGAGACATCAAGTTTGGCTGAAACCATGACAGTTCAACAGAACAACAGGCCATGATACCCACGTGCAGGTCAAATGTCTGAATACAGACCTTTATTAAAGATGTATATATTTCAAGTCAGTCCCAAAGCCAAATATTATTTCACTGGCTAATCCAGAACAAGTCATCACATTTTTTCTTACTTGGAGTTTTCTTTATGAAAAATAAAATGGCTTCAGGGAACCATTTTTATGTTCTCTTCAAAACCTTATATCATCTCAACCCTGTAACCCAAGAATTCCCCAAGAAGGAAAAGTTGGTAGCTACTCAGATCACATTTGCATCCCAGGTGACCCAAAGCCATTGGGTTCACACCATTGGTGCTCCAGGTTTTTCTGGGTCTTTGACTTTGAACTCTTTTGCTAGACAGGAATAAACCCCTAGTTCATAAGAGACTTGGCATCCTGGCCCAGTATGGGTATCTTGGAAATATAGCAAGGGGTGAAGGATGCAACTTGGAAGGACATGAACAGATAGAATCAGTAGTAAAACAGGCCAATTACGGATAACCTGTGGATGCCTGAAGCCAAATACAATGATTAGATGAAATCCTATGAGTCTCTCACTCTCCCAAAAAGTCGGCATGCATTCATAAGGAATAGTTCTGTTAAGCTGGTCCCTTAAGAGTTATCACACAATCTAATAAATTTCCTGGCCAGATGCCCCTTTCCCTTCTGAAAGTAACAATGGTCCAGTATCTGAGGCTTTGCCCCTAATATGACATAGAGGAGCCATTCTTAAGGGCAGGTTAGTGGCCTATAACCACAAGTCATCTTATAGAAATCTACCATGCAGCCCTTGATTGAAACTCTACCAGAGTTCTGATTTTCTCAGAACAGGGGGAAAAATCAACTCTATTTTCCTCAAGTGGATTGATTGTCTCTCTAGAACAACCTTGGTTTTTAAAATTCTCCTAGTAAGATTTTTGTTGAGAGAAGGAAGGGTTAACACTTGGCCATTTGTTGGAGACTAACCCTTTGCCATAGGGGAAAGAAATAAAGAGTTCTTAGTAACAATGGCTAGGGACAAAGGATGTATATGTGCAGCATTTTAAAAAAGAAGAAACATTAGCAGATTCATCAGTGCAAGTTTAGATTGTTAAAGATCCCAGGACACATAATCTGTAATGTGGCAGGTGACCAATTTCAAAGCTATACTGAGCTGGCTGTTTCAATTAAAGAGGCATTCTCCCTTGTAAAGAGATTCCCTGTAGAAAGGAAGCTACAGAGTTTGGAACAAAGATTCCCATTTCCCAAGAGGAATCTTGGGAAAAGCGTCCTTAGCCAGACCATAATTCTTTTTACAAAGTGCCTTGTTTGCGACGCCTTCAGAAAATGGTCCAGGCACAGTCTCCTTATCTCTTCTTGCTCACATTCAGTAGAAAAGGTCAGTGGGGAAAGGGTGGCACGTTCTTAAACACCAGATTCTCTCATGCAACTCTTACCTTTTTCCAAGTATTTCACTTCGGTGTTCGGGGCTGGAGAGATTTCCGTTCCAGGAGGGGCTTGATTTGCTTGCTCTATTTCAGCTCCTCACCCGCCTGAGACATCCTGCTTTCCCAGCCTCGGTCCCAACATAGACACACGCAAAGTCCCTGCCAGTTGGCAAGCAACGGCAAAGGGAAGTAGTTACAGGTTCATTCCACCTTCCTGTGGTTTGTCTAGCATGAGATTTAGGTCTGGGAGAATCCAAAACCTGTGACTGGACTGAGAAGCAGAACAGGAGCCTGTGCACATGACAAAGGTACATCCAAAGAGAGAAGGTAGCTGGGAGTGCCCTCCTGCCTTGATTTGCAACCCACACCTTCACTCTTGAGGGAAGCCGGGAGAATGAGGTAGGCAAGGCACCACAGAGCTTGGGAACCAATAAGACCAACACAGATTCAAAGTGGGAAAACTGACAAAGCATCCAACTCTCTAGAGCATGGATAGGGAACAGGAAACAGAAGAATAATATTGATCAAGGGAAACAAAGGACTATTTATAAACTCTCACACAGAACGTTCCTAGGCAGAATGTGTGTATTTGGGTAAGCATGGCTGAAACTGTAGCTATGGAGAATATCTGATCTTATTCTTTACTGTGGGGAGGAGGAGTCACAGAGAATAGAATATGCAAAACAAGAAGAAAGATATGTGCTTTTCAAAAGGTCCTTCTAAGCTGTGAAACCACAAGGCCTGATCTGCTACCCCATTACAGTGCTGTAGTCTCTTGTCATAGAGGCTGTCAGGCTAAGAACAGAATTGCCCCAACTCTCCCTACAGAGGAGGTATTTTCTGCTGAGTTGTACTGTTTTGTTAGCCTGAGAAGAAAAATATACATTGAATCCTTAGAAACAAAATATCACAGCTGAAGGTGACAGATCCTGCTGCCCCCATCTGACTGACAGAAGGACAGAGGTTCAGTGACCTGCTGAAGGTCTCACAGCTTGTGATTCACCAAATAGGGTCCAGAACTCACATGGCCTTGAGCCAAGCTATTTCGATTTCTACTTTTAAAAAAAGACAGCCAGAAAAACCCTGCAAGAAGTTCCTGCAACCCAAAAATAGAATACCATGAATAACTAAATATACACGCACCATGGTGTTCAGCAAGAAATTCTGTGTGTTCTCTCTCTTCCTAAAAGAAAAGACACATCTCTCCTCATTGCTAGAGTAACTATATGTTCTTAGTACAAAAGGGTGCTCAGTAAATATATGGCAAATGCCAGGTCAACTTTTGTTGTAGGTACAACCTCTTAAAGCATCAGTGTTGCTTAGCAACCTGCAGGAAAGGTTTTCTCATTGGCCTGCACAGTCCAGTGGTGAGCCTGGCATTCCAATCTCATTGGAGACAAAGGGTTAGAGGCACTGATATCAGGCACCCTGGCATGTGCTTCAGCCTTTGAGGAGCTCCTAATAGAGCCTTGTATAGTTTCCTATTTTAAGATGTTCCCTTAGCCTACTCCACTGAGTTTCCAAAGCCCCTTCAGGGAAGCAGAAGAACAGGCAGGCTAGCAGGAGTCATTGCCCAAGAGAATCCAAAAGCAAGTATTTTGTTAAGTGTACAAGCAATGGCAACAGCAAAGGAAGGTGCCCTCAGAATCAGGAAGCAGTGGAGCTGCAAAGCTGAAGACTAGCTAGGCAAATTAAATTTCTTTGAGTGGTTTAGACTTCTCCATCCAGACAAGAGCTTTAAATTCTGTCAAAGAAGGAACTTTCCATTCTTTCTGTTTCTAAAGAGCAATCACATTTTCCAGCCCATTTGGGGGCACATATGTCATGAGGGTTCTCTCCAGATGTGAAGGGGTCAACTTCTCGGAGTTATAAAGTCCTTTGTGGAACTGTATCATCTAAGAACTAACTGCCCTCTAAAATAGACTCTAAGATGTAGGAACTAATTCCGGGAAGAGCCCAGAAATTAGTAGATACCTAGTGATGAATGAGGGCTTAGATGACTGAAGCTGTTGGGGTGCAAATGTTTTTTCTCAGTTTTTCCAAAACTGGTTTTCTCCCCATTTCTCCACCCAAGTCCAGCTTGACTCATGTGCATTGTCATTCCAAAGGGCTGGAAATCATTCTCTGAGCCAGAGAAGCCCAATTTCACTCACAGCTGGATATAATTGTCCCTGAAATCAGGACTGTAGCAAGGACTATAGGCATGCCAGAAGCTTTTCTTCTCTCTCACTAACCCCAACTCCGCTCTCTCACCCATAGAAGGGCGACCACTTATCTACCCTGTTTACTATCCATCCTTCAAAGGATCTCTCTAGGGGTCAAGTTATTCTAGCAAGATGCTTGCTCCAATGCTCTGGATGTTGCATTAAAAATAAACAGGATCTAGCCCACATGATCTTGTGGTCCCAGTGACAGTCTGACCACTTCTAGAAAAGGGTCTCTCCACATCAATACAGCAGGTTACTGTCACCTGGAGAATCGCCTGCCAATGAGTAACAGAGGTAGTAAGCCTATACTGAGTAAACCACTGAGTCAGAAATGTCTCATAAGTTTGGAAAATACCTGACCTTTATGAGTTATTTAGAAGTTTTGAATATAGATAGTTCCACTCTTTCATAGCCATAACAATTGGCAGCAGCGTGAGGAACATTCAGAGAACTATTACCACTATGACAGTCACTTATACCAAGCACAAAGGTCTTTGTCATTAGGGTTTTTGTTTGCTTACTTACAAGTCTACCAGAAACACACATCATTTTTCATGTTCTTTTCATTGATGTTAAAGTTCATTTGATATATTGAGAAAATATTTCAGTATGTACATAAGCATAGGAGCAAATGGTAAGACCTAAGAGAAGATCAGTGTTATGCATGCAGAGCAAAAGTGGATGTAGTCTTCTTGGGCAAGGAAGTTATCCTGTTATTTACATTTTGTTTTTATAAGTGGAAAAAATATAAAATTTAACAGTGAATTATTGAGTAGACAATATAGCCTGATGACATTCAGCCACTTGGATACATAAAATAAGGACATCCACACTGCCCTTGAGACATTTTCAAAAGCAAGCCATGGAAAAAGAAATAATCAACACCATCAAATGTTGGTACTTGAGGTGTTAACTAAAGCTGTGAGACATCCAGAGAAGGAAGGTCTGAGCAGTGTGAAAGAGTTTCATGGATTTACAGAAGTATGAACCTTTAAGGGACATTTATCTTCCCCTTTAAGCATCCTTGCTACCTAGTGTTTGGCTGCAGAATGCCACTCTATGCTTTTGAAGGAAGCCTCAAAACAGTCAGTTAACAGCCTTTTCAAGACTGGCTGAGTGGGTGTAAGGAAAGTAGATTTCACAGGAAAATGCATGGCTTTGGACCAAAGCTCAGTTAGTATGTGCGCTCATATGCACATACTCTTGAGCACACACACTATGGCAAAAGGAAGTTGCAAAAAGGCATCCAAATAACTGTCGGTCCATATGCAGTGACTCAGTGCTAACACAAGCTCATTTTACATGAGTACAATACAAGGGTAGAGTGTAGTGGGCATGACTAAGTCCACTTCTGTCATTAATTCACTGTATAACTGTTGAGCACAGATCCTAGTTTCTTCTCTACAAAATAAGAGCGTTTTGTTTTGTCCCATTTAAGCCTAAAATTCTTTGTTTTCTAGAACTACAGACATTACAATCAGCCTATTGCTATTCCATTTGATGTATGTCTCTTGAAGTGTAAACCTGGAGATGGACTTTCTAGTGTTGTAAGGTTAACCCAGAGTTCAGGAGGAGACAAAAGCTTTAAATAGTCTGAGCACTGATATCAGAACCTGGTCCTTACTTTGCTTTCCCTAATAAACATTTTTACCAATGCAGATACTACAACAGACTTGTTCGAAGCCTTCTGGAATGTGATGAAGACACAGTCCGCACAATCAGAGACAGCCTAATGGAGAAAATTGGACCCAACATGGCCAGCCTCTTCCACATCCTGCAGACAGACCACTGCGCCCAGACACACCCCAGAGCTGACTTCAACAGGAGGCGCACAAATGAGCCACAGAAGCTGAAAGTCCTCCTCAGGAACCTCCGAGGTGAGGGGGACTCTCCCTCCCACATCAAACGCACCTCACAAGAGAGTGCATAACCAGGGAGAGGTATCCACAGCCTCAACAAACTAATAGCATTTTAGGGGTGTTGACACACCTACTTTGAGTGTACTGTGCCTGGTTTGATTTTTTTTAAGTAATCCCTATTTTCTATCACCCCTTAAAGAAAAAAAAATGCATGAAACTAGGCTTCCGTAATCAATATCTCAACATTCTGCAATGACAGCATTCTTACCAACAGAATACATGTGATCATGCATCCTCTCCTTGAGAGAATGTAGCCTCTTTTATCCCCTCTATGAATTCATTTTCCAGATCCATATCAATACTTCTCAAACACAAAACATTCATGTAACTGCCCAGTCATTGTCATCTGAAGATGTAGAGCCCTTTAGAATGGTCCACCCAGTAGACTTAGCCAATACAAAACAACTTTATTTAAATGCATGTCTTAAATGCTTATAAATGTGTTCGATGGAATTCGTGTTATGAATCTGTGCTGGCCATGGACGAATATGAATGTCATGTTTGAATTCTTGATCTCTAACAAGTCTTATGGTGTCTATCCTCCAATGTCTAATTTCCTTTTTGACATATTTACCAAATTGCTCAAATCTGGTTCTCCAACCAGACTTTGAGTCAGCATCTTCTTGCATCTAATGAAAAACAAAAAGCTAACATCTTTATGTACTGTAACTGCTCAGAGCTTTAAAAGTATCTTTAACAATTGTCTTAAAAACAGAGAATCTTAAGGTCTAACTGTGGAATATAAATAGCTGAAGACTATTGTACTGTACATAAATTCCAGAGGACTCTGCTTAACAAAGCAGTCTATAATAACTTTATTGCATATAGATTTAGTTTTGTACCTTAGCTTTATTTTCCTTTTCCTGGGAATGAAATAACTATCTCACTTCCAGATATCCGCGTTCATGCTCCTTGTGGCCTTTTTTATAAATAAGGGGGTAAAAGTAGTTTTACTCAACACCAGAACTTCAGATGGGCCTATATGAGATAGGACAACCTAACAGGTTATCTGAAGGACCCCAGGTAAAATGTTACTCTCCTAGCCCACAACCCAGAGGCTATATTTGACTTAGGTGTATCCTGAAACAGCTCTGTCATATCCAACTGGGAATTACAGGAATCAAAAAGATCATTCCTTTGGGCTTGGCACTGAGTGTGACAAGGCCTACTATCTATCCCCTTGGAAGTGGCAGTTCTTGGCTCATCACCTTCTATCAGTGCCTGGCATAAAACAGTACATAAAAATAGTGTTTAAGATTCTTCCATTAAGCCAATCAGGAATGAGTCAATCAGCCTTTGGGTCTTTAGTCTGGGGAACTTGGGCTGGAGGGGATATAAATAACCCTGGGATGTCCAGCCTTAATAGACTCCTCTTACATTTTTTGTCCTGTAACATGCTGCCTGCCAAAGTAGTCCTGGCAGCTGGACCATCTCTGTAGGATCTTTAAAAAAAAAAAATGAAAAAAGAAAAAAAAGAAAAAATAGAGAGAGAATGAAGGAGGGCGTAAGAGCTGGTGGTTTGATCATTTCCGCTGTGATGTTTACAAGATGGCAGCCACCAAAGCCAAATGATTAACCTGTCTACGAACAACAGTAGTTTCTCAGGGTCATTGTCCTTGAACCCAACAGCCCCTTATGAGTGTCACTGCTCACCAAAGGTCAATGCTGAGAGAGGAAGCGGGAGGGGCTGCTCCACAGTCACTTGGGTAGAAACTATTGGTGCTTGACTCTCACTAGCTACACCCCAGAGTTGACCAAATTGAGTGACAGGGACCCTGGTGGGAGGAGGGAGGGCACCTCTCCAGGGAAATAAAAAAGCAATACAACTTTACCACAAAGCCTTTAAAACCAGTAACATAGTGCTCTAGGACCAAGATCAAGGGCAGCAGCCGCAGCCGCAGCAACACAAATACTGCTGCCTGCGTCCCCACATTGCCTCTAAGCGTGCTGACATCAGATTGTTAAGGGCATTTTTATACTTAGAACTGTCCCATCCCCAGGTCCCAAGCAAATGGACACTGCCTTAGCCTCTTGGAAATCAGGTAGCACATATTCTAAGCTAGATTCACCCTTCTCCCCCACTGCCCACTCCAGGCAAGGCTGACTTCTTTGAACCAGAAGAGCTAATCAAGTGTGCGTGTTGTGCATTTTGCAAACCCACTAAGCCAGAACCCCAAAGTGACAAGTAGCTTATGAGAATTCCTAGTAAAATTTTCTCTTATTTTAGTTTGGTATAGTTTCTTTCTCTCTTCTCTCTCTCCTCTGTTCTCTTTTTGATTTTCGCTGTGACCTCTTCAAGCCATGGTTTAGACTCTTTTCTCCCCACAGTGATATTGGTATATGTGTCAATAATACATAGATCTACTACACAATGGAAAAAAAGCAGTTCTCACAATGTCGCTAGTTTCTTGCTTCCTTTCCTCCCTACCCTGCCCTCTTCCACCTCCCCCTTGAACTTCCAAAGCTTTGTCTCATGTTTGCTGCAGAGTGATTCGGGGCTGACCTAGACCAGTTTGCATGATCTCCTCTCTTGTGATTCGGTTGCACTTTAGACCATTTTTGTGCCGTTATATTTGCATTATGTATTTATAATTTAAATGATATTTAGGTTTTTGGCTGAGTACTGGAATAAACAGTGAGCATATCTGGTATATGTCATTATTTATTGTTAAATTACATTTTTAAGCTCCATGTGCATATAAAAGTTATGAAACATATCATGGTAATGACAGATGCAAGTTATTTTATTTGCTTATTTTTATAATTAAAGATGCCATAGCATAATTTGAAGACTTTGGTGAATTCCTTCTACGATAATAATAATAAAGTGTTATGTTTTATTCATTTTTTTCCTCCACGTCTTTTATTGTTATTCTTTAAAAACTTCTTGGGCCAGTAAGATGGTTCAGTAACCAACATACCTGTGGCCTCACAAACCTGGTGACCTGAATTCAATCCCCAGAATCCATGTAAATGCAGAAAGAAAGAACAGACTTCACATAGTTGTCCTGCAACCTCTACATAGGCTATGTCCACAAACACACACACACACACACACACACACACACACACACACACACAAACTAATAACAATAATAATCAAAGTATGTTTTTTTAAAAAACTTCACAAATGAGATTTTAAGTACAAAGTCACTGTTCCATTCATTTTCTTTAAAGTCACTAATTATGGGTCAATATGATTATAAGCACAGTTTAAATCGGCATTTGCCAAACATCTTTACACTCATCCAGTGTCTTCCCTTACTCTCATGACAAAAAATTGAAACTCAGGGGCTGGGGAGATGCCACACAAACATGAATACCTGACTTCAGATCCCAGACATTCTGTACAAATCCTGGGCATAGCAGTGGGTGTCTGTGTCTGTCATTTAACAGTAAAGGCACAAGGATACGTGGAACTCACTAGCCAGACAGCATGCTTAGTTGAATTAGGGTGGGTCAGGTTCATTAAAGTCATGTCTCAAAAAATAGAGTAGAAAATGATCAAGGAAGGAACCAACATCAACCTCAGGCTCAAGGAGATACATGAACACATACACATGAGAGAAAAAAATCTGGAAGAAGCTTTAGAGATCTACAGCTACTAGGTAATCCATGCTGCTTATTAGTCAGTATCCTCTGCATGGTGATGATGCAGGCACAGTGGGTAGATGCTCCAGCTCCCTTCCAGATGTGCATGCTGCTCACACATGCAGTGACTAGGAACATCTTGGTGACAGGTATAGCCCAAATTGTTATAAATAAAAATGTTTAAATACATCAGAAGAGGAGGCGCAAATGGTTGAATAGAGGTCATGGAGACCAGGGAAGCAAATAACTCTTCTATCAGGAGACCAGATGTTTGATGTGTTGGCTCTGTAACAAACTGTGCCATCAGATGAGTCCTTAGTCTGAAAAGCATCAGATTTTTTTTTTCCTTCTATAGAATGGTGGTCCCATGGAACTGCAGTGGAACATCCAATGAGATGCTTATAGCAGTTATACATACAGGTAACTCAGCAAGAGCCCACTATGGCTGCCATAAGTAAAAGAGAATAGAGCTAGCTCACCCCATCTCAGAAACTAAAAAAAATTCATAAGAGCATGACAGGCAACTTGGGTCTTCTCAAAGAGTTTTAAGTTCAGTCAAAAAAAGGACCTTTGATGACAAGTTTTTTCAATGGAGATCTTAGATCGTTATTAATAAATAAATTCTTCTTACAGTTTAGAATCAAATGAAGATATTTCCCCAAACATTTCTAACCCTAAACTTTATTTCCCTATGTCCAGATGTTCACAGGGTAGTGAACCTACAGAATAATATATCACATCAACTCTCGTTGGCCACAGAAAGAGTGGTCATTTTGACTTTCCATCCTTCACCTTCTTTCAATATTTGTCTATGCAGAAAGGCAGTATTGTAGGCTGTGATATAAAGAACTTAGACCTAGAAATTTCATACATGAGTTCAAATCCAACTCCCTCCCTTAAGCTGTTTTTGTGAATTTGGGTCAAAGGTCTGATCTCTCTAACATCAGTTTTTGTATTTCTAAAATTATCCATGTATGATGCAGAATCAAATAATAGGTCTCGCCTACAAAAGTGGCTGAAAATTAAATATGTTACATATAAAGCACTAAAAACAGTACCTGGTATACAGTAAGTACCCTCCAAGTACTATTCAACAAACATTAATTATTTATTTAACTATTTATCATTTAGGCCATAATAACCATTTAGAGTCTACTCTGCCCAATGTGAGTCTTGGTATCCTCTTGGATGAAGGATTATTTTTCTTATTCTTTTTCCTTTTGTAGATCACTACTCATTACTGTTAAATCAAGATTTTTCTGAATTTGAATTATAAAATATGACAACCCTCAAAAGTAGCAAATTATAAAATGATAAACTTGTCTCTCATCACCAAGCTAAAGGAATAACACAGATTACATTGACTCCTATGAATACCACCCTAGGACCATTCACACTTTAACAGCCCATGACTCAGGCATATTCAAGAGCCATGGCTGAAAAGGTAGAATTACTTGTGTTATTGAAACATTTTGGGGAAGGAATGGGGAGATAATTCCACTTTTTCATGAGGACCTGAATTTGAACCCTTGAAACCCACAGAAAAGCTGAACACTGCAGCAGCTCCTATTAGAAGGTGGGAGGTGGAAATAGGAGAATTCTCCAAAGCTTAAGGGGCAGCTATCTTGATGCACATCACAACTGTGAACAACCAAGGGGCCTTGCCTTGAACAAAGTGGAAAGTGATGACTGATACCCAAAGTTGGCCTCCAACCTTGGCATACATGAAGGTGGGAGGGGGATTAAAAATGTATTTAAACAAAAAAATTTATCAGCATTTCCAAAGATCGTGAAATTTATCAGCAGTTACAAAGATCGTGAAATGATTTTTAGGTCTGTGGTATAAGAGAGAGAGAAGAAAAAAAATCAGGTCATTCTTCTTACAGAGTCAACATACATGTCATAAAGAGCCATCAGCAGGAATCTTGCATTGGTATTCCTTGAAATGATGGTACATGTCAGTCTAGGGGATCATGATAAAATGATAGGAGTGTCTGAGTGAGCCTAAAAGCCACATTCCTAACACTCCCCAAGGGGTGCCAATTGCATTGTATCCAAGGATATGCTAAGTAGTGAGGTCACAGCCATGTCGGTGAATCACAAATCAGCTCTTAATCTCAATGCCCTCCTCCACAGAGCCACGACAGGGGTGCTGTCTTGGTTCAAGTTTGACCATGTCCATTCTTAACCCTAATAGATTCCCATTGCTTCAAAGACAAAAATCAAGCATGTTGACATCAATGTATGGTCTTTGAAATACAAACTTATTTTTCAGTGTGTGCTCCAAATACTATTGACAGGATTCTCTCAAATACATTGAGACTTGTTACTTTTACACATGATTTTCAGATATGTTACCATTGCTTTTAATAAACAGTCTTCCTCTTAGACTCCTTATCATTCTCCCAAGCCATGGAACCTCCCAGGAAGCCTTCTCCAATAACACCACATATATTGTCCTTGTATTATTGATGCTTAACACAAAGCCAGCGTGCACTAAACATTTCTGAGAAGAGATGGAAAGAATTTTCCATCTACCATCACCAATTAACCTATGACTTTTGCTCCAGTAAGATATGACTGCCATCAGAGGGGATAAAGAACACTATAGTTGGAGTTTTCTTTGGGCCACCAACCAGCTCCCAAATAAAGACACTGAGACATTACTAATTATGAATGCCCAGCCTTAGCTTAGGCTTTCCCATTAGCTCTTTAACTTGTTTCTATGCATCTACATTTTCCCCCGGGGCTTTTATCTTTCACTTTGTATGTCCTACTTTTCTGCTTCCTCTGTCTGTCTGACTGGTCCCTGGCATCTCTTTTTTTCCTTCCTTGAGCTCTTCTTTACTCTCCTTGCTTGAAGTCCTACCTATACCACCCTCCCTCACTATTAGCCATTCAGCTTTTTATTAGACTCATCAGGTGCCTTAGGCAGACAAGGAAAACAGCGGCACATCTTTACATAATTAAACAAATGCAACATATCTTTGCAAGGTTAAATATTCTGCAACAAAACACAGCCCACACTGACTCAACTAAGCAGGGCTTATATGGGCTTATAGAGACTGAAGGGGCAAGCACAGTGCCTGCAAGGGGTCTGCATCAGATCCTTTGCATATATGTTATGCCTATTAGCTTGATGTTTTGTAGAACTTCTAACATGGGAGCGGGTGTGTCTCTGACTCTTTTGCTTGCTATTGGAACTCTTTTCCTCCTATTGGGTTGCCTTGTACAGCCAAATCTGAGGGCTTTTGCCTTGACTTATTGCATCTTGTTTTGTCATATTTGATTGATATCTCTTGCAGGCCTGCTCTTTTCTGAAGGGAAATGAAGGGGGAGGGGGGATCTGAGGGAGGGGGATCTGACAGCTAAGAGGAGTGGAGGGAAGGGAAACTATGGTTGGGATGTATTGCATGAGAAAATAATTTATTTTCAATTTGTGTGTGTATGTGTGTGTGTGTGTGTGAGAGAGAGAGAGAGAGAGAGAGAGAGAGAGAAGAGAGAGAGAGAGAAAGAGAGAAGAGAGAGAGAGAGAGCCTTATCATTAGGATAGAGTGTGCTGGGGACTGGTAGGTAAATTGCCATAGTAGATAGAAAAAAAATGAATGCTAGTTATCAGTTTTCTAAAAGTAATTGCAAGCACTCAAGTCTACCAGCCTAAGGCAATAATGCATAGCTTTGTTCCCTTTAGGCACCACCTGTTGGACATGTACAGCTGTTGTTATTAATCCTTTCTTCTGATGTCTCAGCAATAAAGAACCCACTGACAAATAGGTCTCAGTATTGCTTAATCTACACATAATATTATACTGGAAAGTGGGGACATAGAGCAAATGTGACCACTAGTGTGTCCAGCAAGTCTTGTTTCCTTGAAGCCCTGGTTATTTTGTAATGTAATCACAATTACAACACCTCTAAATTCATTACTTACACACAAGCTCTGCTATGAATCATGCTCTTTCTTCACTTTGACTTTTGTTCTTCCAAGAAAGAACCAGAAGTTCAGGTGCGATGTCACCTAGTACTTCCTCATTAAAGAATAATGTCCATCATTATAATTTTGCAGATAGCTAACTGAATCCCAGTTACCTAGCCCAATATCTGAGCATTGATAAGCACTATGCTCAGTGGCCAATATGCAGTATACTGGCCTAATCATGCACTAATTCTGATCCTTGTCTGTCAATTAAATATGTCTCAGCTTCCCCTCTGTACCTAAGGGACTTGGGACTTCCAATGAGGATAGAATGGTATTCTCAACTCTTAACGCAATTAAACCACATTGCAGGTGTCCTCTGCTGCAGGAAATCCAGAAACAACATATTTCCCATATGACATTGTCATTGTTTCCAACATGGGGTCAAAATCCTGGGACCAGTCCCAATGATGGCTTGGGATTTCTTGGAAATACAAGGACTCCAGGCCACAGCTCCCACTCTCCCACCCCTATCCAATCACCGATAGGACGAGTGCTCTAGGAAGCTTGTGTACCACTAATCCCTCCATACCTTCTGTCCAAATGGGAGCTCTGGCATCTGCACTTCCCACTTTAGTGTCCTGTTAGCCCTCACAGAAGCAATCCCCACTGTTGTCCTCTATCCAGAATCTGCCATTCTGGAGTAGAAAAATTCTACTACAATTGTCACTGCATCCACAAAGAAAGGGTTTTGGTAGTCTTTTATGTACAGCAGTGTAGCACTTGTTTATAGCCTACACCAATCCTCTTATATCTAGAATAATTATAATACCATACTGCAATATAGATTGCATATGTAAACAGTTGTTATACTGTATGAGGCAGCAAATAAAGACAAAAAAAGTCCAGCATTCACAACAGACAACTATTTTCTTATATGAATATTTTTATTTGTGATTGATTAAATCTGTAGTTGTGGAAAGAAGGATACAGAAGTCAGTGGGACATCTTTAGTCCCTGCTTTTATCTTTTCCCCATTTTCTGCCCTACCTTAAACCCAGTATTAGAAAGAACAGTGCTCCTTGAAAAACTCTCAAATGGCATCTTACTGTCCTTAATGTCAAAGCTGTTAGATATTCACCATCAGCAGCACCTCCCTGCATCAGCAGCACCTCCCTGCATCAGCCTATATCCATCTGTATGGTATACATGAATAACAAACATTCTACTGTCACCTTCATGGCCTACAACAGTACCCAGACTCACAGTCATTCACAGAGCTTGCATCAGTACCTCCCCACACAGCAACGTCCACAGCCTGCATCAGTGACCTACAGCCTGTTGATTAACCATCCACTGAATGTACACTCACACACATGTATACATGTATACACAAAAGAGATACCTATGTTCATTTTCTTCATTTTCTCTTTTCTACCAATCCTTAAGAATCTGACACTTACCTAAACTGAAATGCTTATTAGCTAAGTTTAAAAAACAAAAAAAAAGCAAAAAATGTGGTGGCTAAATCCAAAAGAGGCTTTGTGTCTCTCATCTTGATTGATTGGTCTATGTCACTTGACACCAATATTCATTTTCTCCTCTACAAAAGACTTTCCATCAAGTCTTATCTCTATATATTGCATTTAAACCTCTGTTCTCTTTTCTATTTCTTAGATACTGGACTTCTCAACCGTTTGTCCTAGCCTCTCTTTTCTTCTCATTTTTCTATGTATTTACTTGATATTATTATCTACTTCCATATTTCAACTGCCATTTTTGTGCTGAAGAATTTAAATTTTTATATTTTCTTTGAGAATTTATTGGACTTCATAGCTACCTACTGAACTTGATGGAGGCTAGGCATTCTGATACATGGCAGACACCACAATCCTAACGTGTCCAAGGGTGAACTCTCTAGACACCCCCTCACTTCAGTCTCAGCCCTCTTCTAGTCACTAAGCAGCATCATTGTGCACACCTTAGATTCCTCCCTCTTCCAACCCTCAGCAAATGATACCCATTAGTCTTTCTCATTGGTTATCTTCTGAATGTTTTTGTTCACATTCACATTGACACGGCCTTAATTTAAATCCTACCTTCAAGACTCACAAAACTC
>PVIH01013357.1:0-58806 GCA_004025045.1 Sigmodon hispidus
GCATAGGCAATGAAACCCAGGCAACAGAAATTCAAGAAGAGTGTGTTGAACAGGGACCAGACCACATGGTCAGGTACAGCCACCTCTCTGGGCATGTTGATCACAGTGGTTCTCACCACAGCTGAGTTGTGGGGTTCTCCCAGCTCAGTCACCCCATACTCCTCTTTGATTGTCTCATAGCTTGGAGGAAGTCCCGCATTGGTGGGCAAGAAGACTTGGGAATTATGGCTCATGGTATTGACTCGAACAACTCCGCTCAGTCTGCAGGATCGCTGTTGCTACCCGGGCTCAGTCGGCCCGCCCTTCCAGCAGTTTCCTTTTCCTGTCGGTGGGTTTGTCTCTAGAAGGCCTTACTGTAGGGAATTGGCTGGGTACCGAAGGGGGCGGCACTAAAGCCTTAAGGATCAAATTACTTCAGGGCTGCAAGGCTGTTAGGTAACAAGACAGGCAAACGTCAGGGGGTCAAGATTTGCCCCAGGGCTAAAACTTGTCCCCAGGTCTCCATTTCCTGCTTAAAGTAGGAGTACTGGAACTTTCCCAGTCTTCAAATCTCCCCAGCCCAGCATAATTGGAGCATCTCACTGTGCCTGTTCAGAGCCACAGCCAAACCAAACCCAAACACTTCTCCAGATCTTACACTCCTTGAACATCCCTATAAACCCAGCCTCACTGCGAGGGCCTCCTCTAATGAAATCCATGCCTCCCCAACCCCCACGGGGAGGGGCGGGGCGGGGTGGGGATAATCTGTTGCTGGAGCCCGGGAGAAAGAACTGCAGCTCAATTTTTCTTTGGCGGTCAGTGGAGGAGGGAGGAGTCATCCAGCCCAGGGCCTGGATGCTCTTGGCTAGCTGAAGAAGGAAAATTCCAGTCACTTGGCTGCAGCTTGGGAGCTTTATGGAAGGCAGATGTTTTCCTGACAGTTGTGAAACAGCCATTGCTAATGTGAAGCCTGTAGAAGACCTCCTCACAGGACCTCCTCTGGCAGAGTGTACCCCGGCAGAGGCAATGGGGCACCAGAATGACTCAGAATCAACGGAAATTCCTTTGCGGTGAAGGACTCAAAAAATCATCTGCTTCTTTAACCTATTCAGTAACACCCCACCCCCTAAAAAAGTTCATCCTTCAGGGCAGGATGAATGAAGGAAGGGATTGATAAACCTAACTCCAGAATCCTTGTTCACCTCTGAATGTGCAACCATCACCTCAGGGCCTTAAAAGCTGGAGCAGGGCACATGTCTGTAATCCCATCACTTGGGTGATGTAGGTAAGAGGGTCCATTCAAGGTCATCAATTACACAATGAGTTTGAAACCAACCTGGGCTACATGAAATCTAGCCTCAAATAAATGAATAAATAAGTAGTAAATAACATTTTGAAATGAACAAAAGGAGAAATTAACACTTCTTCTAAAATATGCAAAATAACCAACAGGCTCCATATTCTTGATATAAAAAAATGCAGATCAAAGCCCCAGTGGCACATTGCTCATACCTACTAGGTGTATTAGAGAAAAGCAGATGTCCACTGTGTTTTAGAAGCAAAGAAACTAGAACTATGATCCTGCAGACTTTACAGGCAGTGGGCAGATATCAGCTATAACCCAGGGTCCCATGCCTGTGTCTATCAGAATAAAAACATGTCTATGTGCAGCCTGTATACCTACATCCCATGTCTATAACAGTATTCATAATGACAGGCAACAGACAGAAACAAACTGAAAGTCTATCAACCGACAAACAGAACAAATGAGCAAATCCAGAAAACAGCTTCATTGAGCCACAAAGAGAAAACCTTGATATATGCTACGACATGGTGAGGGCTGGAGAGATGACTCAGAGGTTAAGAACACTGACTGTTCTTCCACAGGTCTTGAGTTCAATTCCCAGCAACCATGTGGTGGTTCACAACCATCTATAATGGCATCTGGTACCCTCTTCTGTACACTGTGTACATAATAAATAAATCTTTTTTAAAAAAATATTTATTTTTATTTTATGTGAATTGGTGTTCTGTCTGCATGTAACTGTGTAAGGGTGTCAGATCTTAGAATTATAGACAGTTGTTAGCTGCCATGTGGATTCTGGGAATCAAACTCAGGTCCTCTGGTAGAACAGTCAGTGCTCTTAACTGCTGAGCCATCTCTCCAGCCCAATAAATAAATCTTAAAAAAAAAAAAAAAAAAAAAAAAAAAAAAAAAAAAAAAAAAAAAAAAAAAAAAAAAAAAAAAAAAAAAAAAAAAAAAAAAAAAAAAAAAAAAAAAAAAAAAAAAAAAAAAAAAGACATGGGGGAGGCTTGGAAGCAGTACTTACAGGAATAGAAATAGGTGAGTGATTTTCAGGAACTACAAGGGAAAGAGAATGGGGTAAGGTGTCTTTGGTTATTGTTTGTGTTTTGGGTTTTTTGTTCGTGTGTGTGTGTGTGTGTGTGTGTGTGTGTGTGTGTGTGTGTGTGTTTGATGAAGATATTTCTAGGAGAAAAGTCAGAGATGGTGGTTTCTAATGCTCAGCTCTGGTTCCCAGTGAGCCGCGTGCATGTCCTTTTTTCATGTCTCTGACTGTGGTGTTTTGAATGACAGTACCCCTCCCCATAGGCTCCTATGTTTGGGTGCCTGGGATTCAGAGGTGTGAACTTGTTGGAGAGGTGTGTCACTGGGGTTAGGTATTTTTTAAACTCTGAGGTTTCAAAAGCCCATGCCATCCCCCCACACACACCGACCCTCCCCCCTGCTCTCCTTCATGTGGATCAGAACATAGAGCTCTCAATTAACTGCTCCAGCACCACATCTGCCTACTTTCTACCATGATCATGGACTAACCCTCTGAAACTGTAAGCAACCTCAGCTAAATGTTTTCTTTTATAAGAGTTACCTTGGTCATGGTGTCTCTTCACAGCAACAGGACAGCCACTAAGACACTGATCCTTCCCAGATGCAATCCAAAGTAGCCTAATTTAGCCAGGGTCTCTCCCATCTTCACTGAGGAATTCAAAAGTCTCTGTGTGGCATTTGACCTAACCTGGAAAAGTATCCATATCATTCTAACCATTAGGAAAAGTTCCACACCTGGATTTTAGCACCAGCCCTGAACTGATGAGGCTCACACTCAGAATTCAGTTATAGCTAGGCTAGCTTCCATCGCTGGGCCTGATGGAGAACATTGCAGATCATATCAGGACATTTACAGAAAAGGGTGAGGGAAGGACCCACCAGAACTACATAATTTCCTTTTTTTATTAGAGATAGTACCTCTAAGAGTGAAGTAATCACATAAAAGGGATTAAAAAAACCCAACTATAACAGGTTGTGGGAGATAACATAGATGGATTCTGGGAACTCTGATTTTTTTTTTTTTTTTTTTTTTTTTTTGAGCTGAAACTATGGGCAAGTATGATAATCTGGATATTGAAAGTCAGAATGGCCAAGCCATCCTGGTTGTCTAGATATTGAACAAGAACTCAGTCAAGAGTCCCCAATTTCATCCTGCACTTTAAGATCTCAACTTGGGGGGTGGGCTTCTACTGGTCTCTGAAGACAGCATCAACAAGAACCAGGCTCTCAAAAAACTTCAGAACTGGGGCTGGAGAGATGGCTCAGTGGTTAAGAGCACCGTCTGCTCTTCCAGAGGACCCGGGTTCGATTCCCAGCACCCACATGGCAGCTAACAACTGTCTATAGTTCCAGTTCCAGGCAAACACCAAGGCAAATAAATAAATAAAAGGTTTAAAAAAAAAAAAAAAAAAAAAAAAAAAAAAAAAAAAAAAAAAAAAAAAAAAAAAAAAAAAAAAAAAAAAAAAAAAAAAAAAAAAAAAAAAAAAAAAACTTCAGAACTAACTATAAAACTTTACCAAATGTTTAGTCCTACTGCCTCTGCCTATTCCAACACTGAGGATGCTCTACAATATCCTCCTGTGGATAAAAAAATACATTTTTCCTGCAGTGCTAGGTCAGACCTATAAGATGCCTTTCCCAGCCTCAGGATGAGTGGTTCACAGGTGCAAGCTGTCAGGGTATGTATGCTACAGGGAGACTCAGGTCATCACAGCTACTTTCTGGTAATTAATTCCAAAGGCAGAACTCATTGTCCTGACTAGGGCTCTCCAGTTGGGGGCAGGAGTAACTTAAAATCTACAGAGTCAACTTTTCATACTACCTATGTCCCTGCAGCAATCTAGAGAGGATGAGCTGATTAAAGACATGCTGAGATGCTGGCCCTAATAGTCACCCTTTTGACTCCAACATAGGTAACTATTATACATTGCAAGACTCATTTTAAAAACAAAATCAGGGGGGCTGGAGAGGTGGCTCAGCAGTTAAGAGCACTGTCTGCTCTTCCAGAGGACCCGGGTTCGATTCTCAGCACCCACATGGCAGCTCACAACTGTCTGTAGTTCCAGTTCCAGGCAAGACACCAAGACAAATAATTAATTAAATAAAGAAGTTTTAAAAAAAGAAGGGAAGGGTGTGATTAAAAAAAAAAAAAAAATCAGGAGCCTGGCTGTGGCGATACAAACCTTTAATCCCACTACTCAGGAGGCAGAGACAGGTAGATCTACAAGTTTAAGGCCAGCTTGGTCTACAGAGCAAGTTCCAGGACAGCCAGGGCTACACTGACAAATCTTGCCTCAAAATAAAAACAAAAACAAAACAAAAAAATTAAAACCAGGAATATTCTGTCAGTATTCAGGCAGCTTGGCTAAAGTTCAAGGCTGCTGATCTTTCAGACCCACTCTCCCATGTCTACAATATACTCCTCAGGAACCCAATAGACTTTAGATTTGGACTTCTCAATCAGCCCAGAGGGGAAATTTCAAAGCACCCCCCAAAACTACTGTTCCCTGACTCCTACCAATATCCAGAAAGGCCTGGCTTATGAAAGAAACCAATTACAGGATGTAAATTAAGCTGAGGGCAAAGACAGAGCATAATTAAATTGCCAAGAAAAAGTTTTTAGAAAACTTTCATAGAGGGGGCTGGAGAGATGGATCAGCAGTTAAGAGCTCTGGCTGCTCTTCCAGAGGACACAGGTTCAATTCCTGGCACTCATATGGCAGCTCAGAACTCTTTAACTCCAGTTCCAGGGGATCTGATATCAATACACACAAAACAGAAAGAAAGAAAAGAAGGAAGGAAGGAAGAAGGAAGGAAGGAAGCCTCAAATAAGTAAGTAAGTAAGTAAATAAATAAATAAATAAATAAATAACCTTTCCTAGAAAAACTACCCAGGAGTTGTCCTAGCTAGGTGTGTGCTCTGTTTTGTTTAGGATACTCTAGTATTTTGATGTTTACTCTGGTTTTTGACAGACATTTCTCTAGGTCTCTGTGCTGGTTAGTTTTTATATCAACTTGAAACAAGCTAGAGTTATCTGGGAAGAAATCATCTTAAGAAAATGCTTACATTGGATTGGCCTGCAGGCAAGTGTGTAAGGCATCTCCTTGATGAATGATTGATATGGCAGGTCTCAGTTCACTGTGGGTAGGGCCACTCCTGAGAAGGTGGTCCTGGGTATAAGGCAGCAAGCCAAGCAAGCCATGGGAGTAAGCCAGTCAGCAGCACTCCAGCAGTCCTCCATGGCCTCTGGATCGGTTCTTGCCTCCAGGTTCCTGCCTTGATTTCCTGTCTAGACTTCCCTGGGTGATGAACTGTGAACTGTAAAATGAAATAAACCCTTTCTTCACTGAGTTTCTTTTGGTCGTGTGTTTTATGGCAACGATGGAAACTCTAGTTAGGGGCTGGAGAGATGGCTCAGCAGTTAAGATCACTGACTGTTATTCCAGAGGATTTGAGTTCGATTCCCAGCATCCACATGGTGGCTAACAACTGTCTGTTATTCCAAGATCTGACACCCTTACATGTAGTGGAATGATCTCTGTATGATGTAAATAAATAACTGTTTGGACCCATGTAGGGCACCGTAGATGTGGGTGGAGAATCAGAGGCAGCCAGGTAGAAGGAGGGTGGAGTTAGTCACTCTGCATCAGACCCCCAAGAGGAGCAGACATATAAGAGGTATCGGCCAGCCACGGGCTGAGCCACGTGGCGGGAAGATTAATAAAAATGAGTTAATTTAAAAAAAAAGAGCTAGCTAGTAATAGACATAAGACATAGGCCAAACAGTGTTAAAATATATAAGCGTGTAATTAATTTCTTTTGAAAGACAAAAGCTGCGGGCGCACAGACCAGGTTCCAAACCGCCGACACCACACGTGCGCCAGGTCACAACCTCCAAAAATGGGCTAAAAAAAACTTTCTACAACACTTACACAGTTATACATGCATGCAAAACACAACTCATATAAAATAAAAATAAATATTAAAAAGAAAGAAACTCTAGCTAAGACAGTCTTTAACACATAGAATCATGATTATTTGGAAAAACACAATTATCTCAAGGTGAGATTGTGAAGGTATTCAACCCAGCAAAGGTAAAAGAACACATTTTTCCAGAGAAACTAACAATAAAGGAACATGAGCAACATGACTGTGAGCACGCCCCCAGCACAATGTCACCACACACATTTCCTGTGGAAAAATTGAATGCTGTTGAGTCTCCAGTATGTATGAGCTACAAGATCTCTCAGAGGTTATTGTGAGAAACAATAACCTCCATTTCAAAACAAGAGTGCTGAACTGGGTGTGGGGACACATACCTTTAACCTTAGCATGTGGGAGGCAGAGGCAGGCAGAGTTCTGTGAGTTCAAGGTCAATCTGCTCTACTTTGTGTGTTCTACATTAATCTGAGCGATAAAGAAGCCCTGTATTTGTTTGTTTTTCAATACAGGGTTTCTCTGTGTAGCTCTGGCTATCCTGGAACTCTGTAGATAAAACTAGTCTGAACTAAGAGATCTGCCTGCTTCTGCTTCCCAAGTGCTGGAATTAAAGACATGCACTACCACCACCTGACTTGCAAGCTAAATTTTTATTGAGGTACACCCAAGGGCTGGCCAGTGACTGCCTCCTAAATTACATTAAAAAGAGCAGCTCCAGGGGCTGGAGAGATGGCTCAGTGGTTAAGAGCACCGTCTGCTCTTCCAGAGGACCCGGGTTCGATTCCCAGCACCCACATGGCAGCTAACAACTGTCTGTAGTTCCAGTTCCAGGCAAAACACCAAGGCAAATAAATAAAGTTTAAAAAAATAAAAATAAAAATAAAAAGAGCAGCTCCAAATCCATTTTTATTGAGTTTTTTTTTTAAAAAAAGATTTATTAATTTAATATGTACTCAGTATACAGAAGAGAATACCAGATGTCATCAAAGATGGTTGTGAGCCACCATGTGGTTGCAGGGAATTGAACTTAAGACCACTGGAAGAATAGCCAGAGCTCTTAACCTCTGCGTTATCTTCTCAGCCCCCTTATTGAGGTTTTTTTTTTTTTTTTTTTTTTGGGGGGGGGGGGAGTAAAATCATGAGTAGTTGCAAAGCAGGTCTGCTGTGGAATGAACTTTCTATGTGCTATGAATCTGTGTTGCTACCATTGATTAATGAAGCCTGCTCTGGTCTATAGCAAGACAGGATATAATCCAGGTGGAAAATCCAAGAGAGATATAGGGAGAAGAAATTTAGAGTTGGAGGAGATGCTGGGAGCTGCCAGGGGAACAAGATGTAATGGAACACAGATAAAGCCACAAGGCACCTGGTGATACATAGATTAATAGAAATGGGTTAAGTTAAGGTGAATGAACTAGTTAGTAATAACCCTGAGCCATAGCCTGAACAGTTTGTAATTAAAATTAAGCCTCTGAGTTATTATTTTATAAGGGACTATGGAACCAGGCAGAACCAACAAACGCAGGCGCAGGCAGGACAGAGAAAAACTTCCAACTCAACAGCTTTATCAAAGAGAGACAATGGGAAAATAAGGAAATGCAGAAAAACCTTGAAAAACATCATGTGGTCACCGTGGGGATGGGGGAAGTCAGGAGGGTCAGGGTATTCTCAAAAACAAGTCAAGGTTATGGGATAGGGAAGGTCAGTCTCCAGGAACCAGACTTAAAAACAGCAATTTAGCTCTCAAAGGAAATAGACACTTATTTCTAATTTCTACTCAACAAAAAGTATGTGGGAGTTCTTCTTTATATTTTGTATCTTTATTTATTTATTCATTCATTTAATTTATATATAGATAGGGTGTCATTATGTAACCCATGTAAACTCAAAGAGATTCACTTGATTCTGCCTCCTGGGTGATGGGTTTAAAGTCATACACACCATACCCAGCTAGCCTGTTTTTTATTTTATTTTAAAAGATTCATTGATTTTTATTTTCTGCATATTAGTGTTTTGACTGGGTCTATACACTACATATGTTCCTGGTGCTCACAGAGGCCAGAGGAAGGTGCCAGATTTCTTGAAATAAGAGTTACAGATGATCCTGAGTTGTCATGTGAGTGCTGGAAATCAAAATTTACCCTTCTCAAGAGCAGCAAGGGCTCTTAATTCCTGAGCCATCTGTCTAGCCCCTAGCCTGTTTATTTATTTTTTTTAAACTTTATTTATTTATTTGCCTTGGTGTTTTGCCTGGAACTGGAACTACAGACAGTTGTTAGCTGTCATGTGGGTGCTGGGAATCGAACCTGGGTCCTCTGGAAGAGCAGAAGGTGCTCTTAACCGCTGAGCCATCTCTCTAGCCCCGCCTGTTTATTTTAACGCTTATCAGATGCATAACCTTGCAGGAAGCCTGACTGTTAGTAGCTGTCTATTCTAAACTAGAGTGTGTATATGGGTTAGTTTAGTAGAGCTTGGGTATACAGAGTGTATATGAGTCAGTAGTAGTGTTGGTTTTGCAAGTGAGATCAGGCACACACACTCACTACCAGGGCCACACAAGAATTTATTCAGAAGAGTTGCCAGGTGAGTACAGGAGCAGAGAAGCAAAAGAGAGAAGAGACAGACTGCCATATGGCATCTCCTTTTAAGAGAAAGGCTGGGCACAGATTTATGTAGTCACACCTAGGGTCGTGTCTTCCATACACAGTGTGTTCTGCTGACCCCATATTGGCTTTACCAGGTAGCCACTACAAACCAGGAATTTTTATCTCACCCAGCGCCATGTTGGGTTCACCATGTGGCATGCCAGAAATCCTTACATCTAGAGTTTGGGTATAGATGGTTTATATTGGTTAGTAGTAGAGCTTAGGTATAGATTGTATATATAGGTCAGTAGTAGAGCTTGGGTATAGATAGTATATATGGGTTAGCTTAGTAGAACTTGGGTATAGAGGGTATATATGGGTCAGTAGTAGAGCTTGGATATATGGAAGAGAATAGCTAGAGCAGCAGCATTAGCTACTGTTCTATGTTTATTTGGAGCTGAGCCTAAGATGGCTGGAGGCACCTTTGGAAATGAACCATCACATTTTATTTCTGACAGTATATTAGTCTTCCCTAGCTTTCAAGAAGATTGAAGATTTTAGGTAGCATGGAGATAAGGCTTAAATTTGAGAGGTTCACCCATCATTGACACCATCAGACAGTAGAGACCAGGGGAACCACAGGACGAACAGTGTGTTCTAAAAAAGGGGGTGAGGGGTGTTTACCAGAGACTCTTACTGTTTCAGCAATGCCTCTATATACCCAGTGACAGTGGCCACCAGAATCAGTGTTTTTGTTTGTTTGTTTGTTTGTTTTTAAGTGGATTGACAAGGACTGAGGAAAAGGACTAAGGGATGGTATTGAAGACTCAGGAAAGGTAGGTCAAACCTCAGGATGAGTGTGGGAGAGTCAGATGTGATGGAGTTTTAGCAATAATGGAGAACTCAAACGGACTACATTTTTACTTATTCAGAGCTAAAAAAAATTAGTTTGGAAAGAATAAGGAATATGTGTTTGTGTGTGTGTGTGTGTGTGTGTGTGTGTGTGTGTGTGTGTAGCATAAATCCTAATTAGTCTTGATAATAAAAACCCAGAGTCAGATATTGAGGTAAATACTGAAAGATCAGAGAGACTTCTTACCTCTACCAAATTCTGAGGCCAAAGGGGCTGAGATCCTGTCTATACAAATCCTCAGACTGAATGGGCTGAGATTCTGTCTCCACTTCCCTAGTACTGGGATTAAAGGTGCAGGCAAAACACCAATTCATATAAAATCAAAATAGATATTTTTTTAAAAAAAGATGAAAGAGCTAGCTAGCAATATGCTTGAGCCGTAGAGCAAGCAGCATGAAATTAATATAAGCATCTGTGTGTTTCTTTGGGACTTTGGGATTGCTGGTCCAGATAAGCAATAGCGGGCAGATCTAAACCGTGGGACTAGGTGGGCCAGAAACCTCTTTGTGGGTGGTGTTACCCTGAGCAGAAGTGCTGGGGTGTATAAGAAAGCAAGCAAGCTAGGTGTGGTGACACATCCCTTTAATCCCAGCACCCAGCAGGGAGAGGCAGGCAGATCTCTGCGAAGTTCAAGTCCAATCTGGTCTAGGAAGCAAGTTCCAGGAAAGTTAGGGCTACACAGAAACCCTATCTCAAAAAACGAAACAACAGCAACAACAAGAAAAAATAAAAACAAAACAAAAAGAAAGGAAAAAGGTAAATGGGCCATGGGTAACAAGCCTTGGTCTCTTCAGTTCCTTCCTCTAGGTGCCTGACTCAAGTCTCTGTTCTGACTTCCCTTCATAATATACTGTAAGATTAAATCTCTCCAAATTGCTTTGGTCAGGCTGGAGAGATGGGTCAGAGGTTAAGAGCACTGGCTGCTCTTCCACAGGACCCAAGTTCAATTCCCAGCACCTACATAGCAGCTCAAAACTACACATAGCTTCAATTCCAGAGCATCCAACGCTCACACATGCAGGTTTCAGATTAATATCAGGGACTTCAATTCGATTCCATTGATCCACGTGTTAGTTTTTATGCCAATATAAAGCTGTTTTTATTACTATAGCTATATAGTAGAGACTGAGGTCAGGTATGGTAATGCCTCCAGAAGTTGATTTATTGAACAAGATTGTTTTGGTTATCCTGGGTTTTTACATATGAAGTTGAGTATTGTTCTTTCAAGACTTGTGAAGAATTGTATTGGGATTTTGATGTGGATTGCATTGAATCTGTATATTACTTTTGTTACTATAGCCATTTTTATTATGTTGGTCCTCCATATCCATGAGCATGAGAGATCTTTCATTTTCAGATATCTTCTTCAATTTCTTTCTTCAAAGATGTAAAGTTGATGTCATACACATCTTTCATTTGCTTGGCTAGAGTTACTCCAAGATATTTTATAATTTTTGTGGGTATTCTAAAGGGGAGTGTTTCTATTATTTCTTTCTCAGTCTATTTATCATTTGTATATAGGAGGGCTAGTGGTTTTTTGTTGTTGTTGTTGTTTGTTGTTGTTGTTGTTGTTGTTAATCTTGTATCCTTCCATTTTACTGAAGGTGTTTATCAGCTATAGGAGCTCCCTGGTAGAATTTTGAAGATCACTTATGTATGCTATTATATCATCTGCAAATACTGAAGGTTTGACTTCTTTCTTTCTTTTTTTAAATATTTATTTTTATTTTATATGAATTGGTGTTTTGTCTGCATGTATAACTGTGTAAGGGTGTCAGATCTTGGAATTACAGTTGTTTGCTGCCATGTGGATTCTGGGAATTGAACTCAGGACCTCTGGAAGAACAGTCAGTGCTCTTAACCACTGAGCCATCTCTCCAGCACCGACTTCTTTCTTTTTAATTTCTATCCCCCTGATTTCCTTTTGTCTTATTGCTTCAGCTAGAACTTCAAGTACTATATTGAATAGATATGGAGAGAGTAGGCAGCTTTATTTTGTATCTGAGATTAGTGGGATTGCTTTGAGTTTCTCTCCATTTAATTTGATGTTGGCTGTCAGCTTGCTGAAATTACCTTTATTATGTTTAGGTATGTTCCTTGTATTCGTATCTCTCTAAGACCTTCATTATAAAAGAGTATTGGATTATCTCAAAGGCTTTTACAGCATCTAATGAGATGATCATATGGGTTTTTTTTTTCTTTCAGTTTGTTTATATGATAGATTACAACATTTTCATATGTTGAACCATCCATGCATCTCTGGGATGAAGACTACTTGGACATGGTGGATGATTTTTTGCGTGTTTTTGGATTTGATTTGCTAGTATTTTATTGAGTATTTTTGCGTCAATGTTCATGACGGAGTTTGGTCTGTAATTCTCTTTGTTGCATCTTTGTGTGGTTTGGGTATCAAAAAAGAGTTTGGCAATATTCCTTCCATTTCTAGTAAGTGGAACAATTTGAGGAGTATTAGCTCTTCTTTGAAATTCAGGTAGAATTCTACACTGAAATCATCTGGTCCTGGGTTTATTTTTGGTTAGGAGACTTATAATAACTGCTTCTATTTCCTTTGAGGTTATAGGTCTTTTTAAATTGTTTATCTGGTCTTGATGTCATTTTGGTATGTGGTACCTACCCCAAAAGTTGTCCATTTCTTTTAACCATTTATTCCATTTTGTGGAATATAGTTTTTTAAAGTATGGCCAGATGATTCTATAGATTTCCTCAGTGTCTGTTGTTATGTCCCCCTTTTTGTTTCTGATTTTATTAATTTGGATATTCCTCTGCCTTTTGGTTAGTCTATCTTGTTGATTTTCTGAAAGAACCAACTGTTTGTTTCATTGATTCTTTATATTGTTCTATTTTTTGTTTCCATTTTATTTATTTCAGACCTCAATTTGATTATTTCCTGGTGTTCTTTCCTCCTGAGTGAGTTTGTTTCTTTTTGTTCTAGTGTGTTGTTAAGTCACTAGTGTAAAATTTCTTCAACTTCTTTATGTAGGTGCTTAGTGCTATGAATTTTTTTCTTAGTACTCTTTCATAATGTCCCATAATTTTGGGTGCGTTGTACATTTATTTTCACTGAATTCTAGGAAGTCTTTAATTTCTTTATTTCTTCCTTGACCCAGTGGTGACCCAGAGTTAAGCATTATTCAGTTTCCATGAGATTGTAGGCTTTCTGTAATTTGTGTTGTCGTTGAATTCTAACTGAAACTGTTAAATAAAATATAGGAAGTTATTCCACTATTTTTGTATCTGTTGATACTTGCTTTGTGATTAAGTATGTGATCAACTTTAGAGAAGATTCCATGGGATGCTGAAAAGTGAGTATATTCTTTTGTGTTTGGGTGGGATGTTCTGTAGATGTCTATTAAGTCCATTATGTCATAATATCTGTTAGATCCCTTATTTCACTGTTAAGTTTCTGTCTGGCAGACCTCTTCATTTGTGAGAGTGGGGTGTTGAAGTCTCCCACTATTGTTATGTGGTTCTTGATGTGTGATTTAGGCTTTAGTACTGTTTCTTTTACATATGTGGGTGTCCTTGTATTTGGGTCATAAATACTCAGAATTGAGACTTCATCTTGATGGATTTTTCCTGTGATGAATATGTAATGTCCTTCTTGTTCTAGAATGACTGGAGTCTATTTTGTTAGCTATTAGGATAAGGACACCAGATTGCTTCTTAAGTCCATTTGATTGGAAAGTCTTTTTCCTACCCTTTACTGTGAGGTAGTGTCTGTGTTTGAAGTTGAGATGTGTTTCTTGTATGCAGCAAAAGGATGGATCCTATTTTTATATCCATTCCGCTAGCCTGTGTTTTTTTTATATGTGAACTTAATTTATTTATATAAGGGATATTAATGACCAGTGATTGTTAATTCCTGCTCATTCTTGGTAGTAGTGTATGTGTGTTTCCCTTATTTGGGATTTGCTAGTGTGGGATTATCTATTGCCTGGGTTTTCCTGGGTGCATTTACCTTCCTTAGGTTGGAGTTTTCCTTCTAGTGATTTCTGTAGGGTTGGATTTGTGAATGGGTATTGTTTAAATCTGGTTTGTCATAAAATATTCTGTTTGCTCCATCTATGATGATTGAAAGTTTAGTTGGGGGGCTGGAGAGATGGCTCAGTGGTTAAGAGCACCGTCTGCTCTTCCAGAGGACCCGGGTTCGATTCCCAGCACCCACATGGCAGCTAACAACTGTCTGTAGTTCCAGTTCCAGGCTAATTAAGGCAAATAAATAATAAATAAATAAAGTTTAAAAAAATAAAAAATAAAAAAATAAAAAAAGAAAGTTTAGTTGGGCATACTAGTTTGGGCTGGCATCTATAGTCTCTTAGTGTCTGCATAATATCTGTCCAGGATCTTCTGGCTTTCAGAATCTTTATTGAGAAGTCAGGTGTTATTCAGATGGGTCTGCCTTTATAAGTTACTTGGCCTTTTTCCTTTGCAGCTCTTAATATTCTTTCTTTATTCTGTATGTTTAATGATTTGATTATTATGTAGCAAGGGGACTTTTGGGGGAATCTAGGTTTTTTGGTGTTCTGTAAGCTTCTTTCTTGTACATGTGTGGGCATTCCTTTCTCCAAGTTGGAAAGGTTTTCTTCTATGATTTTGTTGATTATATTTTCTGTGCCTTTGATCTGGTATTCTTCTCCTTCTTCCATTCCTATCATTCTTAGATTTGGTCTTTTCATGGTGTCCCAGATTTCCTGAGTATGTTATGTTATGACTTTGTTGGCTTTAGTGTTTTCTTTGAGTAAGGCATCTATTTCCTCTATTGTATCTTCCATGCCACAGATCCTCTCTTCCATCTCTTGCATTCTATTGGTTATGCTTGCATCTGTAGTTCCTGTTTGTTTACTCAGATTTTCTATTTCCAGCATTACCTCAGTTTGTGTCTTCTTTATTGCCTCTGTTTCTTCAATTTTCAACTCTTGAACTGTTTCCTTTACCTGTTTGATTATTTTTTTTCTTAGTTTTCTTGGCTTTTGATAAGGGATTTATTGATTCATTCTAATTTTTTGTTTTTCTTTTTCTGGATTTTTTTTTTTTTTTAGGGAATTTTTCATTTTCTTTTTAAAAGCTTCTATCATCTTCATAAAATTATTTTTAAGGTCGTTTTCTTCTGTTTCTTTTACATTGAGACGTTCTGGTCTTGCTGTTGTAGAACTGCTAGGTTCTGGTGGTGTCATACATTATATTCTTGAATGTATTCTTTCTTGCACTGGCATCTACCTGTCTCATTCTCCAATCTGTGCAAGCAATAGCTATATCTCAGGGAGACACTCTTGGTCCAGTAGGCACTGGTGATGTTTGTGACACAGGGAGCAGCTGGTATTTCTGAGTATGGGTGGATTTGAGGGGCAGGGCTGGACTTGTAAATTACAGAGTCTGATTGGGGGAATGGTTGCTGGGGAGGTCTCCCTGCAAGAGTTTTGCCTGCTGGCCTGCAAGTCTTAGTCCAATTAAAGCTAGTAGAGTTTGTGTCTCCCAAAGCTGCTGAGTTCCCTGGGGGATGGATGGGTCTCTGTTTCCTTTTTTAGACAGGTTTAAACTTGAGTATCCCAGGGTGGCCTTGAACACCTTGTCTTCCTGCTTCCTCCTTCAAGTGCTGGGATTAAAGTGTTTGCCACCATTGCCTGGCCTCTATGGTTAACTAGTTGCTAGCTCTGTCCTCTGATCTTCAGGCAAACTTTGTTAGAGCACAAACACAATATCACTGTTTGTGTGTGTATATGTGTGTGTTGGGAGCCAAAGTCTAACTTAACCATATTTTATAAGTTAGCTCCTCCACAGCTAGCCAGCAGTCTATACCCTAGATAGCCAAATACCAGAAAACTATACACCCTTATTGTTAAGCTAAACCACGACTCCAGGCTTTCTCCTTGACCTTCTCAGATCAGCAAGGTGACCTTCCCCAGGCCTTCAACTGATAACAGATAGATTTCCATATCAATTCTACCCTGTCTGTTACTTCCCCTAACATTCTTTTGAATATCCTACCACTTTCCTCCCAGCTACCTGCGTGGCAGAGATTCTGTATAAATATTGGCTGTAATAATAAAGCTTGGAGGACTTGAACAGAGAGATTTGTCTTGTCCTTCCATTCTTTGTGTTTCTGCCTTCCATTTGCTTCCTTCCCAGGTTCAGGTCCACGCTGAAGACCCTGCTGGCTGGGGCATGTGTGTGTGTGTGTGTGTGTGTGTGTGTGTTGTATGGGTATAAATGCTTGTACAAGTATGTGCGCATGTACATGTGTGCAGAGGCCAGAAGAAGATGTTGAATGTCCTTTGTCACTCTCTACCTTACTTATGGGAGATAGTCTCTTAGTGAACTCAGAGTGTGTCATTTGTCAGTTAGACTGTGTGGTGGTTTGGAAGACACTGGCCCCCAAGGGACTTGCACTAGTAGGAGGTGTGCCCTTGTTGGAGGAAGTGTGTGGATATAATACATATTTAATAAAACCTGAATATTCGGGAGGGAGCACACAGTCAAATCCTAAGCAGACAGCTCAGGAAATTCTTAAACCTTGAATAGAATACAAAGATAAACAGCTGAGCCAGTCACACACACCTTTGATAGCAGCACAGGGAAAGCCTGGAGTGGTGACCTACACCCTTGATCCCATAACTGCATAGACAGAACTTCTTCTTTTTCTGTGAGTTAAAATTAAAATATAAATAAATTAAAAAAAAATAGAGTTTGTTAGTCTCTATTTGTCTCTTAAAAAAAACATATAAAAATTCAAGTGAGCCACAGGCTACAAGCTACATAATAAATAAATTCATAAAAATAAGTTAATTTAAAATAAAAAACTAACTAATAATGTGCTTAAAACATAGGCCAACAATAAAAAATATATAAATGTCTAATTCATTTCTTTAAAAGACAAAAGCCACGACGCACGCCAAATCACAAACCTCCAGCCCCAAACAAGCCAAAAAAAACATACTACAACAGATGGCGCCCCATGTTGGGCGCCAATTATCACGGTAAAAATTTGTTGTGAGATATGTTTTAAGTGAGGTTTATTTTGTGAGAATCACTTATAAAATAGAAAAGGTTTAAAGAGAAAGTGAAGGGATAAAGTTGTAACGTGTTACACTGTTGAACTCTCTTGTCGCCGGCCTGGGACTGCCTATCTCTGGAAGTTGTGTCATCCGTTTGAAAACTTGCGCGACCGGTCTGGAATTCTCTCGAAAGAATGTCGGCTTTTTGTCTTGATCTTTTTTTTTGGAGGTTTATTTTTTATTTTATTTTTTTTAATATTTATGTATTTATTATGTATACATTATACAGAACAGGGTGCCAGATATCATCATAGATGGTTGTGAGCCACCATGTGGTTGCTGGGAATTGAACTCAGGACCTCCGGAAGAACACTCAGTGCTCTTAACCTCTGAGCCATCTCTCCAGCCCCTGGAAGTTTATTTTTGCGATTTTTTTTTTAGTCTACCACGCCCCGGCTTGTTTTTAGTTTTTTGACATGATCTATTTATATGTATAGTTTCTGATTTCCTGCTACAAATGCCCTTACCTATTGAGCTATCTCTCCAGCCCCAGAGAACAGCAATCCAGAAAGTACTGTTATGACACTCAAAGGATTTGCTTGAAAAAGCACGGGTAAGAGTATCTAAAATTTTTTCTGTTTACTCATTTTATTTTATTTTATTTTATTTTATTTTATTTTATTTTATTTTATATGCATTTGTGTTTTGCCTGTATCTATGCCTGTGTGACAGTGTCAGAAACCCTGGAACTGGAGTTACAGACAGGTGTGAGCTACCATGTTGGTGCTGGGAATTGAACCCAGGTCCTCTGGAAGAACAGTCAGTGCTTTTAACCACTGAGCTCTCTCTCCAGCTCCATGAATTTACAGATTTATAGATTATTTATTTAAAGTTGGTCCTTGGGGCTGGAGAGATGGCTCAGCGGTTAAGAGCACCGTCTGCTCTTCCAGAGGACCGGGGTTCGATTCCCAGCACCCACATGGCAGCTAACAACTGTCTGTAGTTCCAGTTCCAGGCAAAACACCAAGGCAAATAAATAAATAAATAAATGAATAAAGTTTAAAAAAAAAAAAAAAAAAAAAAAAAAGTTGGTCCTTGATGTGTTTCTTTTAAAGACTTGTTTTTATTCTGTTTATGTTTGTGTATTCAAGGGAGCAGGCAAAAGCACCTTAGCTTGACTACTGCCATTTTGACTTCAGACTTCATTTTACCTGGAGGGTAAAATAAAGTTCAGGTTCCCAAGCCTTAGGGGAGCTGGGAACTTTCCAATGGCTGATCCACCTCATCTTTAAACTATAGAAATAGTTGTTGTGCATGTTTAGTTCCCTAGAAGCAACATGGCTGCTCCTAACAACAGAAGGAGCAAATGAATCTGATTGGTTGGACTGAGAGGCTTGCATTGTATACCGGTTGACAATGATGAAAAACACAAGGAAGCCCCAGTCTCTAAATCCTGTTCGGTGAAAATTGTAACTGTAACTTGGCAACAAATGTTTGTGAATTTTATGCTTATAGACCCCACTTCCATCTCTGCTCAGGGCTTCCAGGAGAAACAAGTTCTTGTCCTGCAGCCGTGGTCCATCGGTGACCCATTTATGTGGTGAATTAGTAGCAAAATTTTGGGAGCCCATACATATTGTTTCTCTCCTTCCTCCTGGTACATAACAGGTTAGGTGTGACAGTATATCTGTGTGAATATATATACATATGTGAGGGGGTGCACAAGTGCCAGTGGGCATCTTCCTCCACTATTCTGTCTGTTCCTCTGAAGGACGGTTTCTCGTGACTGGAACTTGGGTCTGAGCTTGGCTGAAAGCCTGAAAGCCACAGCCTCAACCTCCTCCCCACAGTGCTGAGGTTACAGATGTTTGTGGGCAGAACTAAAAGTTCTAAGTTCACCATCAAGGTCACTGCATACTTTGCTATCTTGACCATCTCTTGCTGGGATGTAACTGGTAGTAGACTCTTGGAGAACCAAGGAGGGAAAAATACCTTTAAAAAAAAATCTAGGCCGCTTGGGTAGCTTAGCCCAAAATGAGCAGAATGAATACAACATAGATTTAATTCTTTTAGTAATTTGTAAATTTGCTTATTATGTTGCTCTGTCTCATGATAAGATGAATTTTTAGATGATAAAATAAGAGTTTGTCCTAAATAAAATAACCAGCTTGTTTTTTTCTCCTTAGAACTGTTAGTGGGAAAGGCAGAGGGGGAAATGCAGTGAGCCAAACATTTCAGTATGTTGTTATTACAACTTAGAATATGAAAGACGGCTGCTCCCATGAAGAATTGAGATAGAACACACAGCTGTTTTCACCTCGAGGGCAGAAAGGTAAGAAAGAGAAGTAATGTTTAATAGTAGAACGTGGGCAGGGGAGTAGCTGCTGAGACCAGTGAGGGCAGGCTGGAGCATTGTAATCGGAATAGGAGAAATAAGGGAAGAGAGCATGTGGGTGACTCTAAGGTCTTCATTAGCCACCCAGGAAGGGAGGCACATCCTCTGAGAAAAGTGGGATGCTTTTACTTATTCCTTGAGTTACCTAATATGAATGTTGCAAGCAAATATGTATGAGACAGTGTGTGTATGTGGACAAGGGGGGAGCACTTGAAAAGAGTTCTGCAGGGGGGCGGGAGAGCAGGAAGAGGGAAAAGTCAAAGATGGGGAAGAAAGAGCAGAGTTGTCAGTGTAGAGGGTGGTTGGTATTAGACAAGGCAGGGTGTGTCTAAAGGAAGAGTCGTCATGATCATATTGAGCTGAATTTGAGAAGGGTAGGTGGGTATCAGAGAACCCAGTGAGGCATAAATGTCATCCCTATCAAAGAAGAGGGTATGAAGATCAAATTTACATCACTTATTGAGAATGCATTCCAGAGGTGAGTTTGGGGGGGTGGAGAGTAGAATCTAGGTAAGAGGCATCCCTAGAAGGCAATGTATACCACCTCCTGATGCATTGACTTGGCTGACATGTGCCTTAGACTAGGGTGTCTCCTGAAAATAAGGACTCTCTGAGCTCACAGAGGTAAAACAATTTCATCCCATATCTGTATTAGTCCTGTTGGGCACCATCTCTCAAAGGGTTACTCATAAATCCAAAGTACTGCATATCAGTTGTGAGGGAGGAAGTAAAAACTTGGTTATCTATAGTTCTTGCACAACAGGAAATCTGATGGGATTCTGACAGGCATAAATATCAGTCATGTGCTCTGTTCCCTCTTCCTCTGGAGAAATGCAGCAGCAAATGCTAGGACATGGAAAGTGCTGGGGAGGCAAAAAGGAAGTGTGAAAGGAGACCTCGATGACTGTAGATTAGCCCAGATAAACCGCCCCTGCCAACCCTATGCCACTTCACCAACTGTTATGGAAGTATTCCCGTTGTTTCTCTAGGGCAAGGCTCTGAGAATTCACCTACTGTGTTTTTGTTATTTTTGCAGAGTATTTTATTTCTTTAAAAAATTACAGCCCAGGTGATGATGACACATGCCTTTAATCCCAGCACTCAGGAGGCAGAGGCAGGTGAATCTCTGTGAGTTCAAGGCCAGCTTGATCTACAAAGTGAATTTTAGGCTAGCCAGGACTGTTTCACAGAGAAATCCTGTTTTGAAAAACAAAACAACAATAACAATTTTTACAATATTATTTTGTGAAAATTGGTGTATTGTTTGCATGTATTTCTGTACACCACACATATGCCTGGTGCCCACAGAGGCCAGAAGGGGTGTCAGATCTCATGGAACTGCAATTATAAACAGTTGCCATGTAGGTACTGGGACCCGAAACAAGCTTCCCTGGAAGAACAGCCAGTGCTCTTGGACCCTAAGCCATCTCTCCAGTCCTAAAGATTTTTATTTTTAATTACGTGTGTTTGTGTGTGGGTCCCTGTGCACCAGAGTGTAGCGTCCCGCACTATTTGAGTTCAAAGGCTTGGGCCTAAGGATTGAAAAAGGACACAGAGATGCCAGTCATTTGCACATGGAGAATGCCTCTTTATTGAATCACCATCTCAGCTTAAATAGGGGGCTACTTTTGGCAGGAAGCACAGTGGGTGTTCCCCAGGTAGCCTGAGGATTACTGATTTTAGATAAAAAGCCCAGTTTCCTGAACCATTCCCCACAGGCAGGAAAACCAAAACAAATGGGACAATGGGAGACACAGGATATGCAACTAGCTAACAGCAGGCAGGGTGTATGCTAAGGCAGAGTGCTGCTCATAGTCCTAGCAGAGGCCTACAGGCAGAAAGGCAGGAACAAACTGGAAAAGGCTTGGAGCTAGCAACCCACAGGCTGGCTGTCCTTTAAGGCTCAGAGTGTAGGTGAAGGTCAAAGTGGGGGCCCTACACCAGAGTGTAGTACTTAAGGAAGCTGATTTAGAAGAGGGCATTAGATCCTCTGCACCTGGACTTACACATGGTTGTGAGTTTCCTGACATGGGTGCTGGGAGCAAACTCAAGTCCTCAGTTGGGAATCTTAATGCCGAGATGTATTTTCCAGCCCCAGCACCTCTTCTTTATTAAATCACTTTATCTAGATTCCAGTCAGCTATATACTTTTATCCCTGTGTGTGGTAGTTTGAAAGAAGATGGCCCCCAAAGGGAGTAGCAGTATTAGGATGTGGCCTTGTTGGAGGATGACCTGTCTAGCAGGATCAGTTATTCGTTAGGCTCGGGGAGGCTTCTCTTGAAATACCAGTGGGGGGTGAGAGAGAAAGGAGACCAAGCACATAAGAAAGACAGAATCAGTCTGAGTCGTGTCAAGGTCTCATTTATTGAAAATAAAACAGGGTTTATTTACCCTCAGGGGCAGGGGGAAGGGAGAGAGTGAAAAAGTTTGCGGAGAGTGGGAAAAGTTTGCAGCAGCAAAAGCAGAGAATCTCCCAAGGTCGGGGAGTACTGGTGGCAGGCTGATAGAATTTGCAACAGCAAGGGCTGAGTCCCAAGGTCGGGAGAGAGCTGGCTGTTCCTTTGGCCATTGTGCTACTCTGAAAATACCTCTTGTGGTTATGGGGGAGTATTTGTGAAGACAGTTTTGCCAGACTCCAGGTGCTGTTTGCTTAGGGCAACAGGGGGCTATTGTTCCAGATGCTTTCTTGGTCCCTAACTGGAGGAAATGTGTCACTGTGGGGGTGGGCCTTGAGGTCTTCTGGGTTCAAGCTCCTCCCATCTCCTGTTACCTCCAAAGTGTAGGACTATCAGCTACTTCTCCAGTACCATGTCTGCCTGCATGTCACTATGTCACACCATTATGATGATGAATGGATCCTCAGAACTGTAAACCAGTCATCCCAATTTAATGTTTTCCTTTATAAGAGTTGCTGTGGTCATGGTGTCTCTTCACAGCAATAGAAACCCTAACTAAGACCCTGTGCCTTTGGCTTCCCAATCTTGGCACATGATCAAACCCAAACAAAGATGGTGGCATTGCTTGGGGAGGGCCAATCAGTGTAACCCAACTGCTGGAGAGCTGCCTACAGCTTTGCCTCCCTGTGCCCCTCCCTCCTCAGGCCTGGCCTGAAGGTTCTGCAGTCCTCCACAACATACTTCATCACCTAAAGAGTTTAAGCGGCTTGTCTTATCCCTCTTCTTTTCCTACATTACAGATTTTATGTAGATGTGATTTTTCAGAAGGTGATACTAAATGCTCGCTATCTCTTACATCTGAAATGCCAACTGTAATGACTGTAATGTCAAAATTAAGTGCTGATGGCTTTGAAAGGTTTTTTTTTTTTGTTTGTTTGTTTTTTTTTTTTTTTAAGATTTATTTATTCATTATGCATACAGTTTTACAGAAGAGGGCACCAGACCTCATCATAGATGGTTGTGAGCCACCATGTGGTTTTGCTGGGAATTGAACTCAGGTCCTCTGGAAGAACAGTCAGTGCTCTTAACCTCTGAGCCATCTCTCCAGCCCCGGCTTTGAAAGGTTTAAATCAGGTTGCTGCAGACTCCAGGATCTTCAGAGGTTGAGAAGGCAGTTCCCAGACAAGGTTTTTATGACTTTTACTTCAGAGGAAAAAAGGGAACCAGCATCTAGGTTTGGGAGGATGGGGAGGAAAGTGGCTATGTTGCTTCCTTCCTTTTAAGTAACTCAGGGGGTAAGGCTGGTGATGCCACCTCATGCAGTGAGGACCTCAGGCAGTGATAGTGTCTTGATAATGTCAGTATATTCAAGAAAGTTCACACATCCTGTGAAGACAAATGTTGTTTATCAACTTGGCTACACCTAGAATTAACTAAAACCAAGCAGTTGGACATGCATGTCTGGGAAGGATTATTTGAGGTCAGAAGACCCACCCTAAATCTAAGCCACACCTTCTGGTGGCACCCCATATAAAAGGACATGGAAGAAGGTTTTGCCTTTTGTTTGCCCTCACTCTCACTGACAAGTTCATCTCTCCTGTTCCTGGGGCTTTCCTTTGCTGGCATTAGAACCCACTTCTTCAGGATCCCACTGTAGCTCTCCAGGACCTCCCTGGGGACTAGCAGCAAACTGAGACAGCTGATCTTGTGGACAGCTACTGGATGCTTGGCCATCAGGAGGCAGCCACTGCCGGACCTACTTGGACCACAGCCTGTAAGTCATTCTAATATACTGCTTCCCCTTATTTTTTAACACATGTATCTGCTTTGACCAGGATTCAGGGTACAGTTATCTCTGGGGAATTCCAGTCCTGCAGTTTCTTTCAAGTCCAGCTTCTAGAATGAGTACCTTTCAAAGCAAAAGCAGATTAACTAAGACTACAAACTCATGAGCTCTCTGACCCTGCTTGTATAGAAGGTAGACATCAGAATCTCTGAGAAGTTGTGCCCCATTGTCTGTCACAACAAAAGAGGTAAGATTAGCTACAAACAAGTGTACAAAAAGTCACCATTCCTCAAAGCACAATACAGGGCAATCATACTGCACCCCTCTACTTACTGTAACCTTGGGATCACTGATGTCACTTCTCCCCAGCAGAGGGTGAACTGCTGCCCCTCTGACTCTGGGGATCCCTCTGAAAAGGCATTGGACTGGCTTTCCATGGACACACCCCTAGTGGTAACATAAAACCATTATTTCCTGTTACTCCCCAGGCCCTAGAAAACACACCGATTTGCAAACAGGAGGAAGCAGAGTTCCGAGAAACAGGCCCCACTGGGAAAAAGGCAGAGCCACTGTGCTTCCAGATTTCTCAGCATCAGTCACATCTTCCATCCATCCCTTCTTTAGCCATAGCTTTTACAGCCTCAAAAGCTAAGATGCCTAAGGAGCACCAAGAGGGGGTTGTGCTGGGGGAACCCCGGATCTTAACTTCTGCAACAACCACTGTGATCAACATGCCTGGTGAGATCTCCAGTCCTGACCATGTGGTCTGGTCCCTGTTCAACACACTCTTCATGAACTTCTGCTGCCTGGGTTTCATAGCCTATGCCTACTCTGTGAAGGTATTGTATGTAAACCTCAAGCTTCATTTGATCCAGTAGTACTTGGGGTATGTGTGTGATCATGTGTCAGTGTGTGAGAGTTTATATGCACCATCTTACATGTGGGTGGTGGTGGTGGGGATATCCAAGCAGTCACAAGGGAGATGCCTGGGGATCCCTGGATTAGGGTATCGCTATCCTAGTCTAGAGCCTAGAAGACTTCTTTACTTCCTGGTTCCTGGAATGTCCCTTCACCCTGAAGACTAGGACTCTGGGCTAGGTAGAAAGAGATTCACAGGGAATGGGGTGGGGGTGGGGGGGTGAGTGGCCAGTGCTGGATCTCTCTGGATAGTCTTGAGTATGTGAAGCAGAGGAAGGTCTGGGCCTGAAAAGTAAGTGGAAATGCTGGAAAGATAAAGGGGGGACTGAGTCAGAACATTTGTCTCTTTGGTTGACTGACTCCAGGGCCACTGACCATCTGGTTTTCTCCAGTCTAGGGACAGGAAGATGGTGGGTGATGTGACTGGAGCCCAGTCCTACGCCTCAAGTGCCAAGTGGCTGAACATTTTTGCCCTGATCTTCAGCCTCATTTCATTTATTGGCTTCATCATTGTTTATGCTATGTCGAAGAATTCTCACAGAGGATACTAGATTCTGGAGCCTTCTAGTCCCTGTGGTCCACTGTTTACAACTGCTCCACACCCTAGTCTTAGTGCTGACCCTTTACCCCACACATATGTAATTGTTACACTCACACATCTGTCCACAGTGGATTCAATAAAGTGCACGTGTCGGCAACTGTGTTGTGTGTGACTCTCTGTCCCTGAACTAAGCTGGCCTGAGCTCATCATTTGTCTTCCCAGGCAAACTTCCCAAGTTGCCAGCAGGGTAACCTCAACTTGACAGTTTTCTGGCCACCTGCAGTGGGCAAGAGTCGACCACAATTCTTGGTGGGTTCACACTGAGAGGGTGGGAGTGTAGGGTACGAACTGTGCCCACTTCTGGCTCCAGATCCCCAGAATGCCCAGAAATGACACAGAACAATGACTCAGGGAGTGTCCAATCCACTGATGTGTTACCACCTGAGGTCCCTAACCAGACAAGGCTCATTTCAAAGTTCTATGAGGTTCTCTGAGTTGAGGCTCTGGTCTCCTGCACTGAGCCCAGATATAACACACTGGGTTCTGGAATGGAAGCTCATCACCTCTTAACCTTCTCTTACCTTCTGGCTTCCAGCAACAACACAAGTGTCTATTTCAGACTCTAGGGAGAGGTTTAGGATGAGGGCCACATAGTGCCTTTGTTACTTGATTTGGGGAAAGCAAACCCAAAGGAAGTTCTGCAAGCTTCTGGGGAGTCTGAACATCCTAGCTCTCTTAACCTTGGCTGTGCAGATCATCCTTATGCTTAGGGGGCCATTCACCCTCCCCTACTGGATCTTCCCATAGGCCAGCCCTAGGCAGCCACCTCCACACTTGGGGTTTGCAATTCTCTGGCAGTCCCCAGGGCAATGCGACCAGTTCATCTCAGTGGTGCCTTTTCTCATGCCTTTAATCCCAGCACTCCGTGAGGCAGAGGCAGGTGGCCAGCCTGGTTTACAAAGCCATGCTGTACAGTCAGGGCTGTTACACAGGTAACCCTGTCTGGGAAAAACAAAACAATAGCAAAAAAGAATACTTGCTTTCAGTTCCTCAGGTCAACCCCTCACAGCCTTTCCCCTGTGTCTGTAGAACTGTTTCCCAGAGGCTGCAATTTCTTTCCTCCTAAACTACTATAGTGGGTCTGGGGTCCCCCTGGTGTCACTGTGCAAGCTCTGCAGTCGATTCAGCCAGGAAGTAGATCAGCTGTTAGCAGGAGGAAGTGGGGATACTTGCAGAGGGGCAGAAGCCCTCACTTGCCCAGGACCCAAACTTGTTTTCCACTCCTGACAATAATGACAGAGCAGGGTCAGCCCAGCAGGGGGTATAACCAGCCATGAGACATCCTACTTACCCAGCCTCCCTTGAGGGCCAGCAGAGGGACAGGAAAAGCAGAAGATACTTCAAAAGTGTGCTCATGCACCATCTTCTGCATTTAGAAGCTCTGTGTCAGCCATACCCCAGGACCTTTTATGTCCCAGAAATTTCCTATTCCTAAACTTTGGCTTTCTGGGAAATAGCTAGGCACTGAGGGGAGACAAATAACTGAGGTTCAGATTATTTATTCCACAGCAAAATAGCAGGAAAAGGGAAGATTCTGAGGAGCTCCATGTCCAGGAACTCAAATCAGAACTTGACCCAGGGCCCTTGCTTCCGGTTTAAGATGGGATTCTTGGGACCCTTCCCTGGATGGGAGTGTCCTCAGCGCTGATGCTTGTCAACAGCTACCAGGGGCATAAACAGGCTCCACACAGTCACCCCCAGAGCACCCCTGAGCCTGTGCTCACTAGGGTGGGGGGAGGCTTCTGTGATGAAATGCATGGTCTTTCCTGGGCTGATCTGCTGGGGTTATGGGATGTTGCTCCTTGTATGTTGGGCAAAGCGAGTATCTTCCAGCTCAGAATCTAGATGCTCCTGGCTTACTCAATGGGTCTATGTTGGGAGAATGGAAAATTCCAGTTACATAGTTAAAGCCTGAGAGTTCCTGGAAGGCAGATGCTTCCTGCCAATTGTGAAACAACCGTCATTGAAGTAAAGATGGCAAGAAGTCCAAGTCTGTCTCTTGGATCCAGTGAGAAAGTTGTCATCAGAACTGAGGGAAGGGGGTGGAGAGATGACTCTGTGGTGAAGAGGACTTCTCTTCAAACGACCCAACTTCAATTCCCAGCCCCATATGGCAGCTCACAACCAAATGTAACTCTAGTTTTAGAGTGTCCAACACCCTCTTCTGGCCTCCCTGGGCACTAGGTACACAGACATACAATACAGGCAAAACACTCACACATCTAAGATAAAAATAAATAAATCTAAATACTCATGTCTTTTACGGAATCAAAATAAGAAGCCAGGTGGGGTGGCGCACACCTTTAATCCCAGCACTCACAAGACAGAAGCAGGTGGAGCTCTGAGTTCAAAGCCAGCCTGGTCTATGTGGAGAATTCTACAACAGCCAAGATGTAGAGAAGCCCTGTTTTAAAGGAAGAAAGGAAGGGAGGGAGGGAGGAAGGGAGGGGTGGAGGGAGAAGGTCTATTGAGAGGTGAAGGATACAACAATCAGTTGCCAGTTTTCCAGGAATTTCATATAGAGCTGACTTTCCAATTTCAGTACGTGGTGGGATGGATGAAGGACCAACTGAACTGACTCCTCCGAAACTGAAGTAGCGTCCACTCTGATCCTCACCATGTGCCTGAGTAAGGAGAGTCAGAGGGCATCATCTTATAGGATGCAAACCCAGGAATAGGCCATTCTGGAGGTAGCAAAGTCCAAGGTTCTCCCTAGAAGATATCCTTCATTCTCAGAAAGTGACTGGCAAGGGATGAAAATCTAAAGAAGGGGCTGGAGAGATGGCTCAGAGGTTAAGAGCACTGACTGTTCTTCCAGAGGACCTGAGTTCAATTCCCAGCAAAACCACATGGTGGCTCACAACCATCTATGATGACGTCTGGTACCCTGTTCTGTAAAACTGTATGCATAATAAATAAATAAATCTTTTTTAAAAAAAAAGAAAAAGAAAATCTAAAGAAAATAGATAACCACAGAACAGGTTGGGTGGCAACAGCCTCAATCACAAGCCACCTTCATACCTTCCTTGTCCTCATCCGACTCCACCAGTTGAGGCTACCCTGCCGTGCCCTACCCTGCCGTGCCCTACCCTGCCTTGGTTCTAGCTGCAGGACTGAGAATCAATAAATGTGAAGGGAGCAGAAGGACTTTTTGGGTAAGGCTCATCTTGGGAATCACCCTCAGCAAGCTGTCTTTTCCATCCCAGCTCTGAGTTAAAGCATGCCCTCACCCCCCTCCTACCTCCATCCCCACTTCGCACCGACACACCCCATTCCCCACAGGGAAAGCATGCATGACTTCCCTTCTTAGACTGTAGCTAAGCATCATTGTCTGACAGCTAGCTGAGACACTCTTAGGAAACAAAGCCAAACTGATGGAGGTAAACAGACAGTGAAAGGTAAAACAAAGGCCAAACAAACTTGCAATTATATTCACTGTGAATTCTGGACACACCCTATGGAAAGGTCTTCTAGCCTCAGAGCACAGAACAGACCAAGATCAGGAACTGACAAAACCACATAGAAACTCCACACACTGAATACAAATCACACAAAGCTAGATAGAAACAACCTAGAAAAAGACACTAAAAACAAAAGATTATAACAGACCTAAATAAACAGTAAAAACTAGCTGGCTTTGACAAATATGACCTTGTCGCAACATATTAAATAATTATCTTTTGTTGCAAGTAAAATAAAATACATATACTAAATACATAATATAAGTACCTAGGAATAGCATTATCTGCTATAGAATGTTCTAGATCAAACATTCAAACATTCTAGATTAACATTCAAAAAAGACAACGGTAGATAGATAAAAACATATAAATAAATATCAGTATGTTTCCATATGTCAGATGTTACAGTGATAATCCAAAACAAATAAAAAATTTGAATTGCATATAAACTGTTTATGATTCTGTAAACAGAATGAAGAGAGACCAAAATCACCCAGCTAAAATAATTGGAATGTAAGAAACCAAAGCTACATGATATAACTTGTAGGCTAGGCATTACTAGTGCAGAAAGGCATAAACATATTTCCTTGTGTTGGTCAGTGTTCTATTTCTAAAACAAAATAGCTGAGACCATTAACTAATGAAGAAAATGGTTTATTATTGGTTCATGGCCCTGAAGTTCCATCCAAGATTACCAGTCTATTTGCTTTGGGATCAGGTGAGGGTGGCATATCTCAGGGGAGCACAGAGCACAGCCAATGCCAGCAAAGGTCAGTGCTCCACAGTCCTCCCCAGTAACCTGAGCACTGTCCACTAGGACACATGTTCCCTGATCTACCACCCCCAAGAAAGGCAAAGAAGTTAAAACCTCCAATGAATCTAGCCGTGACAATGAACTGTCTTTTGGGGAGTCTGGGATCAGCATCAACCTGAACAACAAAGTGTCATCTTCATTGTCAACTTGACTGAATCTAGAATCACCATGGAAACCTGAGTATCAACGGAATTATTTGTTGGTTTGATGGAAAAGAGAAGATCCTCCACCAGTGTGAGTGACACCCTTCTACACGCTGGGGTCACAGACTGAATAAAAATAGATTGCTAAGTACCACCATTCTCTTTCTGACTATTGGTGAGACGCAGCCAGCTGCCTCACATTTCTGCTACCACACCTTCCCCACCATGATGGTCTGCACCATGGGAGCCAAGGAAAGCCTTTTTGCTTTGGGTGTGTTAAGTCCCAAGAAATTCCTTTTCCCCAAGACTGGCAGACATTCTGGGCACATGTCCTCTTGGCTCTGCTCCTGGACCTCTCTTCATCCATTTGCCCTCTTCTCTTCCTCTCTCACTCTCTTCCCTGTTCAGTCTGGACTCTTCCTAATGTCTCTGGCTGTTCTTTCTCTCAAATCAACAACAAAAGCCTTCTCAACCCTACCTAAGTGCAGGCGTGTCGTCCTCATTCTCATTCATCTGAGGAGTTACTTAGGAATCAGAGAGGCTGGAGGAAGCTTCTTGAAGGAGGTTTGTTACTGGGAGGGGGGCTTTGACGTTTCCAAAGCCCATGCCAGGAAGTCTCTGGCTCGCTCTACTTCCAACTTGTGGATCAGGACATCAGCTCTCAGCTACTGCTCCAGCACCTGCCTGCTGCCATACTTCCTTGGCACCTTGAGGATCATGGACTCACCCTCTGAAAGTGTAAACAAGCCCCCAGTTAAATACTTTCTTTCAAAAGTTGCCTTGATCGTGGTCATTTCACAGCAATAGGACAGTGACTAAGACAGGGAGAGGCTGATTTCAACAACTTTTCATTTTTTTTTAAATTATTTTTATTATTGCTACTGGGAATTGAAGCATAGCCTTATGCCTTCTTTTTTTTTTAATTTTGTTTTATTTATTTATTTTATTTGCCTTGGTGTTTGCCTGGAACTGGAACTACAGACAGTTGTTAGCTGCCATGTGGGTGCTGGGAATCGAACCCGGGTCCTCTGGAAGAGCAGACGGTGCTCTTAACCGCTGAGCCATCTCTCCAGCCCCTAACTTTTCATTTTTTAATTGTGTTGCTATATCTTGTTGGGTTTGATGTGGTTGTTGGTCAAACAGGTTTTTTTTTTTTTAATTTTCTTCTTCTTCTCCTCCTCCACTTCATTGTTGTTATCCACCTCCACCTCCTCCTTCTTCTTTTTGAGACAGGGTTTCTCTGTGTAGCCCTGGCTGTTCTAGAATTCACTCTGTAGACCAGGCTGGCCTCAAACTCATAGAGATCTGCCTGCCTCTACTTCCCAAGTGCTGGGATTAGAGAAGTGCACCACCTCTGCTGGGCTTGTTTCTTCTTTGAAGTACCATTCTTCATTAAGCACTGCCACACCCCCAAGGTGGCTCACTAAGAAGATCTGGCTTAGTAAAACCAGAAGTGAGTTACGTTATAGAGCTTCATAGCCGCAGAAAATCACAAGACAGAAACACATAAAAGATGAAACAAATCAAGATAACATGACTCATCCAACATAATTGAAACACTTCAGTAACCAAATTAAAAGATAAAAACACTGAAATGTCAAAGAATTTATGACCTAATCATAATGACCTCAAAGAGAAACAACCTTGGAAAAGAAAGTCAAAAGCATGGGTGAGAAATTACATAAACAAATGGGAAAAAATGGGGAAGGGCATATAAATGTTGGAAATAAAAAGAAAATGAATTGAATAAAATTCTCCAGTGGGGCTGGAGAGATGGCTCAGAGGTTAAGAACACTAACTGTTTATTCTTTCAGAGGTCCTGAGTTCAGTTCCCAGCAACCACATGGTGGCTCACAATCATCTATGATGACATCTGGTACCCTCTTCTGTACACTGTATACATAATAAATAAATCTTTAAAAAAATCCCTAGTGACTAGAAGGCATCACATTAGATCAAGTAGAAGAAGAAATAACCAGGGTTGAATAAAGGTCAAGGTAACATACACTGAAATATTAATAGAGGAGGGGAATATGGCCATGCCTTCCAAGAACTTTGAAACATGACCAAGAGCAAAATTAAGAATCTATAAAGTAGAAGGATTCTTAGAAAATCTATTCAAGGGGCTGGAGAAATGGCTCAGCGGTTAAGAGCACCGTCTGCTCTTCCAAAGGACCCGGGTTCGATTCCCAGCACCCACATGGCAGCTAACAACTGTCTCTAGTTCCAGTTCCAGGCAAACACCAAGGCAAATAAATACATAAATAAAGTTTAAAAAAAAAAGAAAAGAAAATCTATTCAATAAAATTATAGCAGAAGTTCTCCCAATACTTGGGAAAGAAATAGACATTCAAATAATAAGAGGTATTTGGAACTTCAAAAAGGTATAGCCAGAAAAAGAAGCATTCTGTGGGGCTGGAGAGATGGCTCAGCGGTTAAGAGCACCGTCTGCTCTTCCAGAGGACCCAGGTTCGATTCCCAGCACCCACATGGCAGCTAACAACTGTCTGTAGTTCCAGTTCCAGGCAAACACCAAGGCAAATAAATAAAGTTTAAAAAAAAAAAAAAAAAAAAAAAAAGAAGCATTCTGTAATTCATTTTAATTACAATCTTAAGACTACATAGCCAAGAAACAATATTAAAAACAGCAAGAGAAAAACATTATCTCACAAGGACAAACTCGTCAGAATAGCAGTAGATGTTTCAGAGAAACTGCAAGAGCCTGGAAAGAACGTCGTGTGTATTTCAAACCTGGAAAGTAAATGACACAGGTCGACTGTATCAAGCAGTTGTCCTTTCAATGCAGTAGAGAAGCTGGTGTGTTGGTTACACTTGTAATACCAGGACTTGGGAGGCTGAGGTAGTAAGATTCATGAGATTCAGAGGGCAATTTGAGTTACACAGTGAGTCCAGGGATAAAGGGACCCAGTCTCAAAAAAACCCCAATTCAACAGTAACAAAACAATAAATGGAGAACTTTGCAAGAAAAGCACAATGTAAGCAATCCATGAACACTAAGCTAGGGCACAGGAAATACTCAGAGTCCTCCATGAAGTTGGGAAACACTCACAAACACAACAGCTCAAGAAAGAAGAAGTTTCATGAGAGGAATATATGAACAAATGATAACAAAGAGTCACTCACACGCAAATTAGCAAATCAGCAAACCTTTGGTAAGAACAAGCAATATTTGAACCAACTGGGAAAACAACTTACAAAATTATGGAAACCAGCAAATCCTATCAATCATGTCCCTAGAAGTAAATATTCCTAACCTTATGGTTAAAGCACACACTAGCTGATTGCATTAAAGGTCTGTTTATTGTTTGAAAGAAACACATGTCACTAGCAAAAAACAGGCTACTTTAGTATATCCCCAAAATATCATTACTTGTCACAAATAGCAAACACATCATGCCAACTTAAGTATTCCAAGATCTATATAACATGCACAGGGGAACCAACTCCCAGAGAAGCAGCCCCACAGAACACAGCTTACCTAGAAAACAAACTGAATTTGCATGTGCCCCTCTTTCAAGCTGAAGCAGAAATGTTTAACAGGGAACATTAGGGGGAGTTGGCAAGGGAAAGAGCCCTTTGTCCTGAGTCTGGCTTAAACATCTTGTCAACTGAGAGTCTACACAACTAAGAACAAAATGCTGTAAAGATGGCCTGCGTAGAAATAATTCTTTCTTTTCTTTTTTTTTCCCCTCCTTCTACCATGTGACTCCTCGGGTCAGATTCAGATAGTCAGACTTGGAAGCAAACATCTTTACCCAGGATGTTATCTTCCCAGCCCCAACACCCTTCTCCACTAAGTACATGTGGAGATTGAACAACTTTCCAAGGTTGGTTCTTCCCTTTTGCTGAGGGTTCAAGGCCAGCCTGGGACTAAACTGATGTCATTAGGCTTTATGAACACACTTCTAGCCAGTAGCCATCTCACTCTCACTGGCTGTTTGGTCTGGCCTGTCCCTGTAGTGGATATAGTACCTCTCTGACCTGAGGGTGTGGCCTCTGGGCCAGCACAGGTTTAGAATGAATTTAACAACTTTGAATTCTTTCAGATATGTAGTAAAATATGTCAGATAGACAAGTGTCTTCAAATTTCATAGATATAGAAAATATGGCATGTAAATATTTTGTTACTTAAAATTTGGCTATGAGAAACATGATTGCTCCTGGCAGTGCTGTTACTTTCTCGAGATGGTATTGAGCATCAGAGACACTCCACACAGTTTGTCTTCCTTGGTGGATAATGGCCTCTTGGGCAAAGAAATGGCCTTGCTTGGGCTGCTGACAGTAAGCACGCTGTCCCGTCCCATCTAGACAAGAACAAAAGACAAGAGACTGCTAAAACCTGCCAAGACAGATAAGATGCTCTCTCTCTCTCTCTCTCTCTCAGATTTTATTTATTATGTATACAACATTCTGCCTCCACTATGCCTGTCTGTCAGAAGAGGACACCAAATCTCAAGATAGATGGTTGTGAGCCACCATGGGGTTGCTGGGAATTGAACTCAGGACCTCTGGAAGAAGGTCAGTGCTCTTAACCTCTGAGCCATCTCTCCAGCCCAAGGCGGTTTCTCAAAACACCCTGCTTCAAAAACAAAAACAAAAACCAAACAAACAAAAAAACAAACTATCAGATACCCTAGGCCTATAACCAAAAAATTAGGTACTCCAACTTTGCAAAAAAGCTGTGACTGTCCAGGCAGCTGATTGTCACTGTCTTCTCTTACTAAATTTCAGAAGTTACTCACTCATACTTCCAGCTAACTTTGGTAATACATTTTGCTTCTCAGGTCTTTGGTGGAGTTAAAGATTCGGCAGCCTCAGTTATGATCATGTCCTATCCAGCTTAAAGCATTTAGATATTAGATCCAGATTATTCAAGATAAATCACTTTAGAGTACTCTCTGTATTCTACCACACATCGGTATTCTAGACATTTAACATATGTCTTGTGTTTGTTTTTGTTTTTTTTTTAAGATTTATTTATTTATCATGTACATAGTGTTCTGTCTGCAGGCCAGAAGAAGGCACCAGATCTCATTATAAGATGGTTGTGAGCCACCATGTGGTTGCTTGGAATTGAACTCAGGACCTCTGGAAGAGCCACAGTGCTCTTTACCTCTGAGCCATCTCTTCAACCCCCATGTTTTTTGTTCTTATAGTTGTATTTTTATTTTGCTTATGCCATTGCCTCTATTTTCCCTCTACTGGATATTGCTTGATAATTGTTTCTATTATATATATATATAGTTTTATAGATAGGTTTAAAACTTTCTTATTAAACAAAAGGAGGAAATGTAGTGGTATTTACCACCTCTCTGACCTGAAGGTGTGGTCAGCACAGGTTTGGGTTCACCTATGAATTTCAAAGCTGTAGCCTTAAGAAACAGCTTAAAGTTCTGTGCCATGAGGACAGCTCACTCTGCTTCTCCACTGCCTGGAAGGAAGATCTGCTCTGGGCAAGTAGATTCTTTGTCCATTTCCTGTATTTATATTCTAAGTTGCTTGAATAAATATTGACCTTAATAATATATCTTCTTGTGATAATTAATCAGGCTTATTACTTGGGTCACATGTCTCTCTTTTATATTTTCTTTTTCTTTTCCTCCTCCTCCTCCATCTTTTGGTCAGGTTTTATTCTGGGCTAACCTGGAACTCATTCTGTAGCCCAGGCTGGCCTCAAATTCATAGTAATTCTCCTATTCTGAGTGCTAGGACTACAGGCATGAGCTATCAGGCCCAGTTAAAAGCTGGAGAGATGGCTCAGAGGTTAAGAGCAGTTGACTGTTCTTCCAGAGGTCCTGAGTTCAATTCCCAGCAGCCATATGGTGGCTTATAACCATCTATAATGACATCTGGTACCCTCTTCTGTACACTGTATACATAATAAATAATTTTTTTAAAAAAAAAAAGGCACACACGCACCCCCAGACAGGTTTCTCTGTGCAGCCCTGGCTGTCCTTAAACTTGTTTTGTAGACCAGGCTGGCCTGAACTCACAGAAATCCTCCTGCCTCTGCTTCCAGAGTGCTGGAATTAAAGGCGTGCACCAACACCAATAGCTATAAAAAGCTTCTTTTAGTTACCCTAACTGTGCTTCTTTGTACTTAACTCATTCTGACAATTCTCCTCCCTCTCTCTCCATCTCTCTCTGTCTCTCTTTCTCACTCCGAGGTTTCTTGTTTCTTGTGTAGTCCTACTTGCTTTGTAGAACAGGCTGGCTTTGAACTCAGAAATCTGACTGCCTCTGTATCCAAGGTTAAGTATGAGAAGACCGAGCAGAAAGAAACCATAACAAGCTTCTCAGTCTTCTTTCAGAGATCAGGCCTCAATTTCAGTTTCCTGAAACTGAACAGGCAGTTTCTGAGGGAGCCATGAACAAAAGGGCAGTTAATCACTGGTGACCCTGACAACAGGGTCAAGGTAGATAGAACACATCAAGCCGGGGCCACTGAGCCAGCCCCCATAGTCAGCAGCTCAAAGTAATAACCAAATAAGGAAAAGGCCTGGGATCTGCCCAGGCCTGCCCCAAAATGGAAAACTGTATGTATCCCTCGCCAGCCCTGACTAGTCCTGGTCAATTAGAATGTATTACTATGACTGCCACTTGCTTAAGCCAACCACATCTACAGTGACCTAACTGCCTTAGGAACTCCTTTGGCTGTGCTTAAAAAGAGCTCATGAGGGCTGGAGAGATGGCTCAGTGGTTAAGAGCACTGTCTGCTCTTCCAGAGGACCCGGGTTCGATTCCCAGCACCCACATGGCAGCTAACAACTGTCTGTAGTTCCAGTTCCAGGCAAACACCAAGGCAAATAAATAAGTAATAAATAAAGTAAAAAAAAAAAGAGCCCATGAATACCTCTCAGGGTCTTTGCCATTTTTGCCTTTGTGTGGAATGGCAGATCCCAGGATGCTGGAATAAAAATGTTCTTGATTATTACATACCTAGATGGTGGTCTCCAAGAACCTAATGGGTGCATGTGCTCTAAAATGTTTTCCTGGGGCTGGAGAGATGGCTCAGTGGTTAAGAGCACTGACTGTTCTTCCAGAGGACCTGAGTTCAATTCCCAGCATCCACATGGCAGCTAACAACTCTCTGTAATTCCAAGATCTGACACCCTTACTTACACACTTATATGCAGGCAAAACACCAATTCACATAAAATAAAAATAAAATATTTTTTTAAAAAAATGTTTTCCTACAAACTTCTCTAAGTCAATATCCCGGCATGACCTGAGTGAAGACCCCTGGGAGAGCTTCTTGAGTTTCTACAACTGACCATATTGTCAGGAATAAGCAACTTCTGCTAAGAGTGTAAACAGGACATGCATCAGTGTCCCACAAGCCTTGCTGTAGTTACAACAGGTTACTCCACAGAGATTGAAAGCCACTTGTAACACCGATGACTCACCTTGAGGTCTGCAAATGCCGTGGGTAAGAAACCACACATTGATACCTTCAGATTTTGCCTGTTCTTTGCTGCCTTAAAGTTTTCATTAGCTCAGCTCTGCATGTAAACATACTGACCATCAAGAATCATTGTAGCCAGGTGTGGTTGCGCATGCCTTTAATCCCAGCACTCAGGAGGCAGAGGCAGGTGAATCTCTGTGAGTTGGAAGCTTGCCTGGTCTACAGAGTGAGTTTTAGGACAAACAGGGCTATGTAGAGAAACTCTGTCTTGAAAAACCAAGACAGAAAAAAGAAACATTCATACACTGTTAATCCCAGCACTAATAGACAGAGGTAGGCCGATCTTTGAGGACAGCCTAGTCTATGCACTGGTGAGTTCCCGGACAACCAAGGTTAGGAGGAGAGAGACCCTGGTTTGTTTTTGCTTTTTATTTCTTTTATCTTCTTTAAAAAAGAGCGTTGATGTGACCTAGTTTTGCCTAGCTGCTCATCCCACCCTTCAGGTTAAAGATGCCCACAAGCTAGCATGACCACAAACACCCAGACCAGAAGCGGAAGGAGAAGAGGGTCTCCAGAGCCTGGGAAGATCTTTGTCTCTGACCAGAAGTGACTGAATGTTTGCTCCACTGTCAGCCTGACTCACGCTCTCCCTTTTCCTTCCCTATATTTGTAACTTAACTCCCTGCTCAAGAGGCTGATTTCCTGAGAAAGGTTCGCTCTTGGGTTCTTGGGTGAGGCAGACAGCTTCTTTCCTATTACTCAGTTTCGTGACTCATGGGGTCTTATCAAGGGGCAGCAGCAGCATTCTGACTCTATCACAGCAGGGAAGCTGGCCATAGTTCCCCACCCCAGCTCCAGAAGCCCCACACAGACTTTCTTAGAGGGAGAAGCATCTAGAAAACAGAACTTGTCTTGTCTAAAGGCCCTGGCACGATATGCAGAGGAACAGAGGAAGCCATGTCTGTGGATACTCTCAATACAGTGGTCATGGCGGAGCCACCTGGATGAAGTGTATGGCTGAATGGAAGCAGGACCTCATAGGTCAGTCAGCAGGAGAGAACAACGAACCAGGAGAGCTGGGAGAAGCCATGTGGAACGCAGAGAGGTCAGCCAACATAAACTTGAAGCTTCCCACAAAAGAGCCAGTTGCATCAGTCATTTGTGGCATAATTGATAGGCTAGAGCATGGAGCAAAAATGGAGTAGCCAGAAGTCAGTGAGCCTAGCTCCACAGATGGCTCTGGGCAGGGCTTCCTCACCAGCACCAGACCATTCTGTGATGACAAGGCTGTCCACAGAGCTGTGCCTCCCTGAGCCCACATGTATGTGTGGAGATGAGAGAATTAATTAAGCTAGTCTCCAACAAGCAAAAGCAGTAGCACACTTGAGATGCTCAGTGCTAGCCAGAGTTGCTAGGATGTACCACGAAAATCCTAGGGAACTGGGGATGCTAGGGGAACCCTGGTGTTCCACTAGCTCTTATCCAGGATGTTGGAGGCCAGTTGCTAAGAAGTTTGCTTTTTTGAACTTTGCCACAAACAACACGTCTGACATGGTTACTATGGTAACTAGTAAGGTATCTGATCACAGGCTATCTGATTTGTTCTTCAGAAAGCTAGAAACCACCTTTGGCTGTATCAAGCCAGGTGAAACCATTCATCCTTCATGTGGACTTGGTGACCTTTGGATAGCAGAGAGCCAAACTAGACCCTGGTAGCAAGTAGCCACCAACCCCTGAACAAGGAGCCATGATGGTCTATCACACAGGTGCAGGCACCCTCTCAGACCTTTCGTTCCTTTGCAGATCCCTTGGCCTCACGCCACACAACTTCCTTACCCCACTACAGAGGACTTGAAACCTTCTCTCCGGTCTCTATGCCTAGAAAATAAGCTTTTTCTCTTCATCAAACCTTGACCTTTTCATGATTGGCACTAAGTGGCAAACAGTCACCACTGGGTTCTGAGATACACCTTCTGAGAATATTCACGAGCCAGGTTTCTTTCTGGGAAACCATCAAAACCAGAAACTTCTTGCAAGAGATTTGAATGTTGGCTTTAGCAGAAAAAGGCTTCAAAATAGGCAGTCTAAGCATGCTTTCATATTAAATCCTTATGATGGGAGGTAAGGGGAGATGTGACACCATGGTGACTCATACAAAGAGTACCAGTAGCAAGTGGAAATCGAGGCATAGAACAGATGGAGATTCTGTGGTGAGAGTACAGAACCTGGGCTATTCCACCAAACATCAGGTTCTGGTTTTCTACAGAGCGCTCCATGGCTGTCACATACCCATAGCCAGAAAAAGGCGAAGAAAGCTCATCCCAGCCAAACTACACAGATAGACTAGGAAACCGAATACAGTGTACATTGCCACCATAAAAATGGAAAACAAGCCAGACTGGTGGTGGTATACTTGGGAGGCACAGGCAGAGGCAGGAGAATCTCTGAGTTCGAGGCCAGCCTGGTCTACAGAGTGAGTTCCAGGACAGTCAAGACTACACAGCGAAACCGTGTCACAAAAATAAATAAATGAATAAATAAACACATAAATAAATAAATAAATAAATGGAAACAGAGCATTTGCATATGTACAGAACCCAAGAGGCCTGAGTACAGCAGAGGAGAATCCGTACATACATCCTATAGAGGGTGCAATGACCTTATTGGACTACCTACAGCTTCGCATACCCTGCACATGTCCTATCACTTAATGACCAATGCTCGGCTTGTTTATGTTCTTAGTCGGCCTAACAATTAAGGATTTGCTGAAAATAATCTAGTTAGGTGTAGTAACACACACCTGTGATCCCAGCTTTGGGAGAGAAGCGGGAGGATCAGGAGTTGAAGGAAACCTGCACTATATGGTGAGTTTGCTGGGTACCTTTTTTGTTTTTGTTTTGCTTTGTTTTCAAGACAGGGTTTTTTGTTTGGTTTTAGTTTGGTTTGTTTTTTGTAGGCCTGACTATTATAAAACTAACTCTGTATATCAGGCTGGCCTTGAACTCACAGAGATCTAGGGTTTTTTTTTTTTAGGGGGAGGGGTCTCTTTTGGAGGCTCCACCAGCCAGCTTCCAGATAAATTATACACAGAAGCTTTTTCTTACTATGAAAGCCCAGCCTTAGCTTGGCTTGTTTCTTGCCAGCTTTTCCTAAATGATCCACTTTGCCTCTGGGCTTTTACCTTTTCTTCTGTAATCTTACTTTCAGTCTGACTCTGTGGTGGGTGTGCAGATGGGTGGCTGGCCCCTGATGTCTTTCTCCTTCTCTGGCTCCTTCTTATTTTTCTCCCAGATTTCTTCTTCTACTTATACTCTCTGCCCACCAGCCTTTTCTATTTCTCTTTCCTGCCTTGCTATTGGCCCTCCAGCTCTATTTTAGAGCGTCAGATGTTTTAGACAGACAAGTAACACAGTTTCACCAAATGCGGCATAAACAAAAGCAACACATCTTTACCTCATTAAACAAATGTTCCACAGCATAAACAAAAGTAACAAACCTACCTCTGCTTCCCAAGTGCTGGGATTAAAGGCATGCACGTCCACCACCTGGCCTGTGCTGCCTAGTTTTATGCCAATTTGACACAAGCTAGAGTCGTCTGGAAAGAGGAACCCTCAATTGGAAAAAAAAAAAAAGTGTTTCCATTGACTGCACAGTGATGGCATATGCCTTTAATTCCAGCACTCAGAAGGCAGAGGCATTTGAGTTCAAGACCAGCCTGGTCTACAAAGAGAGTTTTAGGATAGCCAGAGCTGTTACACAGAGAAACCCTATCTTGAAAGAAAGCTTTCTTTTTCTAGAAGAAAATGCAAATTAGTTCAGTATTCATATCACAGTCACCGACACACTTTCTCAGGGTCACATATGACCGAAATCAAGAGTGCTCACAGACTGACTGAAGGCCATTGTGCTGGTCTCTGAGGAACGAACTTTCCCTCTGTTGGAGATTGTGGTACCTGGGATGACTGTCTTTGGAGAAAGACCTGGGCAGTGACTGGAATGCCAATTTGTGTGAGATAGTGAATGCATCAAACTTGGTTAAAACTGCCTATTAGAGAATTCTGACTCCAGAATAAAATTTGCCTCAAGTTTTGCCTCCATGTGTGACTCTTTCCCTTCCTGGCCTGGGCTGGCCTGAGGAGTCTACTCCCCTAAACATCATAGTTCATTCATCCATAAGACAAGAGGTTCATCTTTCTGCACTTCTACTAAATCATATCACTGCTGATGTTAAACATTTTCTAGCTGTGGTCCAGACCTGAATTGTTAGTTAAATTTAAGCATCAACAAGTATGAATCCAACAAAGCACACTAAAACAAAGTTCAGGGTTCTCTCTTATGGTTCAAGAGACATGCAGACTCAGCTCACCTCTCTTAGGTAGAAGATTTTCTGGTAACATCTGCCATGCCATGCAGTGGAGGAAGCATAAGATGGATTCCCAGGACTGTGATGGGAAAACAAAGGTTTACTAGGGATACTCTTTTTGTTTTTCAAGACAGGGTTTCCCTGTATAGCCCTGACTGTCCTGGAACTCACTCTATAGACCAGGCTGGCCTTGGACTCAGCGATCCACCTGCCTCTGCCTCCCAAGTGCTGGGATTAAAGGCATGTGCCACCACCATTCAGCTAAAGCTGTACTCTTAAGGTTTCTTGAGTGAATAGGTCTTATACCAGGAGGAAGCCTTAATATGTGACCTGTGCAACAGAGGCAGGGGAGTGGGACATTGGCTTTGTGACAGGGAGCACACTTTCCGGATGGGGAAAGTGAGGCTTGGTTAGTGTATGAGCTCTAACACCTAAGGCTTGAACTCTGGGAGGCGGAGGGGCTCTGGGTATGTCCCTGGACCCTTCTCAGCAGCCTCACCTATTTATTAATCACATCACTCACTGTCACTTACACAGTTGCAGTTATTCATATGACCTAAATCCCAAGGTAACAGGTTGTTGTTCATCACCTCAAAGCTGATGGTTCACCTGATGGCTAGGGGAGGCAGAGTCTTGTGGAAATGGCCTTCCCTGGTACACACCCTGGCATTCACCAACTTAAAAAACCTCTTCTGAGAAATAGAAAGTGCTGCAGACAGGATGAGCTACTGCCATGGTGGCCTCCAGACCCTCCCCAGCACCCCACTCTCAATACTTGGGTTCCCCCAAACCAGGAGATGCACAGTGACATGAAGTGGCCATACTCAGGGGACCCCATGGCTCTATTGCCATGACAATCATCATCAACATGTCCAGTGTGGTCTCTGTGCCAGGCTACCGGGTGAGGTCACTGTTTGACACATTCTTCACGAACCTCCACTGCCCAGATTTTGTTGCCTATTCCTTGAAGGTAAATGTGGCAGAGATGGGAGAGCAAGAGTCTGAGGTATGTATGAGCCTGAGGATTCACCTGCTCACGTGGTACCTGTAGTGTGTGGGATCTTGTGTTTATGGATGTATGACAGTCTGTGTGTCTGTCTACTGTGTGTGCCAGGGAGTTGGGGGTGGGGGGTAATGACTTGGAGACTCTTCTGCGCAGACACACGGTGAGGTTTAGCTGGATATTCTTGAGATCAGATTGTTCGCAACTCAGCCTAGAGTTATTCTCCTTACTGCCTAGTTTATGGAATGCTTTTTCACCTTGCAGGCTAGACATAGATCTGAAAAGTGCCCAGGGGACTCACAGGAAACAGTAACTCATGGGATGATAGCGCTGGGGCCTCCTGCCCAGTGTGTATGTGAAAAGCGAAGAGGACCGTTGGGGAAGAGGGAGATTTCCCTGGGCAGTGGACAAGGGGAGCTGAATTGGAACATCCGCCACTCAGCTCACTGGCTTCTGGACCCCTCACCACCTGTTTTCCTCCACTCTGAGGACAGGAAATGGCTGGGGCCAAGAGAGGGAGTCAGGGTTTCTCCAATTTGACGCTTTTCTGGCTCCGTGATGTGGGCAGCGGTTAACAGCATCCTGGGGGGAGGGGGCTCCTTTCAAGTATTTGGCCTCTCCAGGCAGAGTAGATCTGACCCAATTACCAATCCATATTTCCATTTCCCCCATGGAACCCATGAAGGGTGCAGATTCTGACGCAGGAATTCCTCAGTCCTACCATCCATCACTGGCCTTGCCATCGAAGAGAGAGTTCTGCTATGCTGACAAACTTTGGCCGGAATTCCATGGTGGCCGTAAATGAGGATCCGGGATCCCTGAACGCAATGGATGATAAGATGGGAGTTAGGTGTCCTTATCTGCCCACCCACCTACCGCAGCCTTGCTTGGGTTTATTCCTGGTCCTGCCTGCCTGCCCCTGGGTTTAAGGGTAGCTAAGGGTGAAGATGGACACTCTGACTCAACAGGGAAGAGGCTCGGCGCTCCGGCGCCCCCTTGTGGCAGTTGGTGACGAGCAGGGTCCTTGATTCCGAACTGAGTGTTCTGCGGTTTTGGCTGGCTCCCTGGCCAGCATTCAGTGCTGGGAACTCATCTCTCCTTTTCTGGGTGTCCGCAGCGCCCCGGTTTCCACTTCGCTTAGGGGACTTCTGAAGGCTCCAGGTGGCTTTGTCTCCCAGTGTTGGTGCAAAGACTCCAGATCTGTGCTCTAAGGATAAAATTTGTGAGTCTCAGAAGTCAATAGTAGTCCTGTGAGTGGGGCCAGTCAATGCTTTGGAACAGGGTGTATTTTAGAGAGACCCTAAGGGCAGTGAAGACAGAGGATCCCACTAGGAAAGCTGTTGCCTGTAGGTGAGTGGCTCAACCAGACCGAATCCTAGGAAGAAATCAAGGCCTGTTAGTTTGCACCAGCCAGGGAACAAGGGTTTTAGAACCAAGCTGTTCTAAATTAAATTTTGTTAACTATTAAAAAAAAAATTACACAAAACAAAAGCAACTGGTTTCCAATATGATGCAATCACATTGCAACACAAACTGTCATTTACATCTCGGGATTTCTCATTTACTTTCCCCTGGCTGAAAGAATGAGCATGGGCTGCTAGCCATCTGTTTAAACTTTCTCCTCGGGTTGTGATGGGGACAGAGTGAAACCTGCCTAGGTAGGTGAATTGCCCCACGGTACACATAACACGGTATGCCCTCCTCCTATGTCCTGCTCTGCTATAATTACAGCAAGCAACAGTTGACATCCCAAAGTCATTATTATTTGAACTTTTAAGGCCTGAAGTCTGAGGACATAATCATAAGAGGAGGTTACGTGAGCCAAGGATTTACAGGTGTGAGTAGCACCTGATCTTGTCCCAGGTTTGTCTCATTGGATACAGTGGAGGGTGTGATGTCTCAGGATGCAGTCTCAGAAAAGGAGGCCAGTAATTTTAATTTCTGAGATCTAGACACTTTTATATGTAGAGCATAAATGAAAACAATATACCCACACAGACAAAATTTTTAAAATTAGCAAGTCTGTCTTCCCATCTCAGGCCAGTAAATGAAAAGCGGAAAGGGGGAGTGGCCACAGGGTTGTCAATCACAGCCCTGGGTCTTATGGTCAGGCACAGACTTGTGATGCCTGTGCTCCCTTCCTCATGTCAGATTCTATACATTCCTGAGTAGAGGCATCTTTGAGGGGGGAGGTTTGGGGTGGAAGGTAGATGCTGGGAACCAAGGCATAGATATTTCTCCATTCTTGAGACTAACATAAAATATTTCTCCATCCTTAAGACTAACAAGAAATATTTCTCTATTCTTATGATTAACAAAGTATTTCTCCTTTCTTATAACTAACAATAGCCTTTTGAGGAAAATCTTTTTCTCCCTTACTAACACAATAGCCCTACCCTCTACCCCTGTCTTTTAGGTAATTTATTTAGAACATCTAGTGGTCAGTTAGAACATTAAGTGGTTAAGTTACTAGACAACCTTGCAATGTACCATGACTGCCAACCTTCCACCCTGCACAACAGTCGACCACCTGGCCCCAGCACCTTGACACCTTGCCCATTTACCTTTTCAAGAATAGCATTTCCCTGTTTGCAAAATATATAAGCTTGTGTGTGAAAATAAAATTTCACAGCCTGATCAGAATTCCTTGTCTGTCTGTCATTCCTTTGTCTCCTGTCCTTCCATCCCTCCCTACAGGTTGGTCCACCCCCTTTGAAGTCCCTCAGGGTAGGGCAGGCGGGTTGGGGGTGGGGTCCATGAGTTCTCAGCCTGGTCCACACAGTGAGTTCCAAGAGAGTCAGAGCTACACAGAGAAAACTTTGCCTTGAAACCTCGCCCCGGAAAATGTAAGTAAGTGTGTGTGTGTGTGTGTGTGTGTGTGTGTGTGTGTGTGTGAGTGTGAGAGAGAGAAAGAGAGAGAGAGAGAGAGAGAGAGAGAGAGAGAGAGAGAGACTCAGAGGCCTACTTGAGGGGATTGATTCTCTCCTACTGTATGTGCCCCAGGGATTGGACTTAGTCATTAAGCTTGGTGACAACTTCCTTTACCCCTGAGCCATCTTGCCCATCATTCATGTTGTAAAAAGGAAATCAGCTGGTACATCTACACAATAGAGTACTACTCAGCAGAAAAAAAAAAAATCCTAAAATTCACAGGCAAATGGATGGATTTGGAGAATATCCTCCTGAGAGAGGTATCACAAATCCAGAAAGATAAGCAGGAGATGTACTCACTCAGTAGTGGACTTTAAACAAAAAGCAAAGAACACACAAGCTGCAAACTCACAACCACTGAACAGCTTGCGATCTGAAGCACTTTGGACTGGCACTTCGGAGCCCGTTCCCTCCAGAGGAACACCTAACCCAGTCTTGATATTAGGATGAGGAAATTGGACTTGCCTGGAGTGGATGCTGAACTAATCCACCTAGGGACCTCTTGTCCTTTCTGAGGAGGAGATAGGGGGATGGGGAGAAGAGAGAGTGACTGGGAGGGGGAAGGGAGTTTGAACAAGGAGCTAAATGGATAAAAAGAGAGAGAGAGAGAGAGAGAGAGAGAGAGAGAGAGAGAGAGAGAGAGAGACTTTATTCTATAAAAAGAAAAAAAAATAGAAAAAGAAAATCAGCACCTGATTTCCATACTAGCTTAGCACCTACACACTGTTAATGTTTTGTTTTTTCTGAGTTAAGCCCTCCCAACCCAGAAGCCTGGAGGGGAACAAGGTTGGAACCAGCAAAAATTGACCTGACTCTGCATTTTAAGAAATGACTCTACCTCCTTAATTCTGGGATTAAGGGCATGAGAGCCCAAGTGTTTGGATTAAAGGTGTGGGCCACTATTGCCTGGCCTCTATGGTTAACTAGAGGGCTGGCTCTGCTCTCTCATCTTTAGGCAAGCTTTATTTCTTAGACCATTCACAAAATATCACCATGCCCTGCCTCAGTATATAAGGTGGAAAGCTGTAGATGAAACAATTTCATGCCAACCCCTGACCACTACATGATGTGCATACATGTGGATGTATACCAATACATATGTGGCCATACATACACATACATGTGTATACACATGCATGCCCCCAACATACACATAAATTCACCCTGCTAGATCTGATAGAAACTTACTTACAGCAAATGGCTCTACAGGCTTTAAATTTTCTGGAACTCAAATGTTGCATTGTGCAAGTAAAATGGGATGAGGTAAATCTATTCCATCTGGGGCTGGAGTCACCCAGAGGCAAAAACAAATGTCAAATGACAAAAAGGTGATCTCATCATGCCACAGGAGAACAAGAGATATTTGCTGCAGAAACATTATCTTGAGTTCTGTCGGGAGTTAGAAAGATAAGCTCTAAGTCCTTGTCAGCATCACTAAGGGCGAGGAGAGTTATTGAAGTAGCATGGAATCTCATCAAATTTTCTTAGCAATTGGAAATTTGTCCCCCTGGTCAAACTTGAGAGAATTCAGTCCCACAGAGTTTCAGGCAGAAACAGGAAGCCAACAAAGAGAGGCATTGCCATTTCTCATCTCTTTACCATCAATCAAAGGAAGAAGCGAAGTGACTTTGCTGGGTGACAGCAGAGATTACCAAGGGGTTATAAGCAGCCACAAAGGAAGGGAAGTGGTAAGAGACAGGTTTCATAGTGAAGAAGGAACAGGGGCCCTACCGTGGAGAGAGTAACCAGAAGAGAAGTTCTTGGCACAATTCCAAGATGAGCAAGATGTAAGAAGATAGAGGAGATCTGGAGAGCTTTTTCAAGCTCCAGGAGAAAGTGGAGACAAATGGTATCATATAGAGGGGCCTCCATCCAGCCTTTGGTGGAAGGTCATCTGAACCATGGCACCAAGATAGTATGAGATTGCTTAGTTCTGTCCTCTTTTTAGAGAAAGATTCCCAACTTAAGCAAACAAACTAAAGCATAAACTCCAAGAGAGATTGAAGGTATGAGTGGGCAGATAGCCCAACAAATTCAACATTGTGAATTTAAATGTTTTATAAATATTTATGAGGTAGATGTCATATTCATGGAGGTAAGCTTTGACTTTTTTTTCCCCCTCCAAAATTATGGTAGGCTCAATCTTCCTTTTAGGGTGTAGCTGGACTGTCCAATTCCTGAAATTGAATTATCTCTTTCTGGATCATTTTCGAATTCCCATGGAAAATGACGTTAGGAACTGTGTGCAGCTGGATCTGAGATGGGGACTCACATATGGCAACTGGATCAATAGAAAAGATTGTGGGATCAGGGTTCTCACAGCAAAGAAAACAAGAAAAATAGTGCATTTATGAGACAGTGGAATAAGAAGATCCTTCCATTTTTTTGGTGCAGTAAAGAAACTGCCAATATGCTTTCTCCATTATTAGGGGGAAATTTGTTTGTTTGTTTGTTTGGTTGCTTGTTTGTTTTGTTATTGTTGCTTTTGGTTTTTTGAAACAAGGTTTTTATAGTCAGAAGTTTTCCTGTGTCCATCAGCTGATTGGTCCCAAATAAACACATAGAGTTTATATTAATTAACAAACTGTTTGGTCTATGACTCAGGCTTCTTGCTAGCTAGCTCTTACATCTTAAATCAAATAGAAATTTATTAATTGATTTTTATTAATTTGTGTTTTGCCTCATAGCTTGTGGCTTACCTGTGTTCCATTACATCTTGCTCCCCCAGCAGCTGGCAGCATCTGCCCTGACTCCACCTCTCTCTCTCTCTCTCTCTCTCTCTCTCTCTCTCTCTCTCTCTCTTTGGATTTCCTACCTAGCTATAAGCTGTCTTGCCATAGGCCCAAACAGCTTCTTTATTAACCAATGGAAGCAATACACAGTGTACAGAAAGACATCCCACATCAGGGTTTCTCTGTGTAACAGCTCTGGCTGTCCTGGATCTCATTTTGTAGACCAGGCTAGCCTTGAATCACCTGCCTCTGCCTCCCAAGTGCTGGGATTAAAGGCATGCACCATCACTGCCTGGTTAGGGGGAAGGTTTTTATTATGAACAGGAGAGAGAAAATATCCAGAGGTATCTGGAAGAGTCCAGAGCAGAGAGCAAAGAGAGCAGGCTGAGCCTGGCCAGGGCTAGGGAAGCGGTAGAGAATCGTGGAGATAGAGAAGAAAGAAGGGAGTGGGAAGGGCAAAGAGGCAAGAACAGCAAGAGCAGCTAGCTGGGTGATGGAAGGATGACCAGCTGTGGGGAGGAAAGCCGTGAGCTGGAGGGAGTTTATGACGGAGGAGGTGAGAAGGCCTCAGATGCTGGATGTACAAGGCACTCATGATCCTTCAGAAAATCCCACAGGGAAGGGAGCAAAACCACAATGAAAGTGGTGCTATAGTGAGACCTGAATCTTTTGAGGGTGCACCCCTGTATGTGAAGGGAAAATCTGGAGTGACCCTGCTTTGGGGTCAGGAGTCAGGGTTGTCCCTATGCTCAGGGTCCTGCTATTTCCCCTTGGGAGAGGGGGAAAGATGGAGATCAACAACACAGCCTCTGGGGACAAGTTGGAACAAGCAAGTCTAATTTTATTATGGAGGGGAAGACCTTAAATACTTTCTCCCCAGACCTTCCTCCCAGTCAGGGGAAAAGGGCTCTGATTTGCTGGCATCTTCAGCTGCAGATGGTGGTCGCTTGATGGTCCAGGAATGTCGTATCCTGACTCTGTCCTCATCAAGGCTCCTAGGCTCAGACCCCAGTCTGGCTTATTCCAAAGTGCTTAGGAGCACATATTTTAAGGCACTAGTTATCACCAGTTTGCATTGGCTGAGGCCAGCTGGTCTCTAGGCCCCTTAGAAGCCCACACATTCCACGGGGAAAGTGTTCTAGAGCCTAGCTCCTGATACAGCAGCTACATCCTAATTGCATCATCAAGGATGTTTAACAATGAAAGGATGTTCTGACCATTGGGGAGCACAGCTGCCAAGATTTAGCTCCCATTTTCCTTGGTTCTCTCAAATCTAACCTCTTGCCTACCCAGCATCATTATCTCCTCACTCTTCATGGCCTGATGTTTCTGGTCATGGTAGTCAGTGAACATCTTTAGCCTTGAATGACCAAAGGCTAGTCTATGTCAAGTCAGTGTATGTTTTAGTTTGGAATAAGATGTTTCTCTATAATCAACATAGTGAGACCATATTTCCATAGAAGAGGATGGGGAATGAGGAAGAGGAGGGGGAGACAAAGAGGAGGGGAAGAAGAAGAGGAGGAGGATGAAGAGGAAGGAGGAGGAGGTAGAGCTAACAACCATCATCGGAACATGGACTCAGGTGGCTTAAATGTGCATTCCTTGCAGGGTGGTGGTGTCACATTCCTTCAGTCCCAGTGCTTGGGAGGCAGAGGCAGTGGATCTCTGTGACTTTGAGGCCAGCCTGATCTACAGTGTGAGTTCCATGACAGCCAGGGCTACACAGAGAAACCCTGTCTCAAAACAAAAGACAAACAAACCCCAAACCAGCCAAAAAAACAAAATGTCCCTTACTTGACTTAGTCTTGAAGGAGGTAGTTTGCACTCTACACAGCTTGGGGGTCAGAGTGACAAAAGAAACAACATTTCCCTCAAGTGCCTTCTTCAGATTGCTTCTGTGTCCTAAAACAAACAGGCCTCACACAGGGAAACGTGTGGCCCTGAGCAGACCTGCTCTTTGGCTTTGCCGTGACTTGCTGGCCTTGATCCATATCTTGGGATTCTGTGAACCCAGAGACCTAGAATTCAGTCCCTGTAAAGGAGGCATCTGTGGTCACTCTTGGTTCTCACTGGTAACATCTAGGGTTGGGGGAGGTGGCTCCCCCAAAGTTCCAAGAACTGTGATGGCAATGTGACCTACAGAGTATGATGTGTCTACTGCTCTGTGAGTACAACCATGTTACTGAAACCACTTGCTGCAAGATCTTTTTCCCTGGGAGATAGAAACAAACATCTATCCCCTCCTTACTGGGCTTCAATGACCAATCAAAGCTGGATTCCACCAAAATCTAATGAGTCCATTGTTGATTATTTACAAAGCAAAGGTAAGCAATACTTACAAGAGCATAGGTTATTCCAAAGCAGCCACACTACAAAAAAGGTTTTTCCTGAAACTTCCCCATAGCTGCATAGGTGGAGTTCCCCTTCAATTGACTTTCCATTCCCCATGTACTCTTTCATCTCCTGAGACCCCCAAGACCTGCAACTATAACAGAAGCACAGCTGGTGGAGATATGCAAGACCCAGTGGCTGGACTTTCAGGTCAGGATCCAGCGGCCTCCCTACCCTCTCCTACTATGAAGGAATGTCAACAGTCAACAAAGCCAATCTAAATTCCCACATCCCATGCATCACATCCCATGGCTCAGAGGATACAGAAGTCTTTTCTAATACAGAGAGGTTATAAAGCCCTATCTCATGAGTCATATGTGTGGTGTCACCTGAAGTGACAGGCAGCACCAGCTCTCTCTCTCTCTTTCTCTCTTTCTCTCTTCCTCCTAGCAAATAGTCAGTTCATAGGGAGTTAAACTCCTGAGATCTCCCCCCCAATATTCTCAAACTTGTGAATAATGGCTCTCCAGGTGGTGGCTGACAGGGAGGCTTAGGAGGTGTGGCCTTGTTACAGGAAGTGTCACTGGGGACAAGCCTTGAGGTCTCAAAGTCACACATATTCCCAGTTGTCTCTCTCTGCTTCCTGTTGTGGACTGAGGTGTGCACTCTCAGTTCCTGCTGCAGCCAACACATTGGCAGCTTGCTGCCTCACTGTCCCATTATAATAGACTCTGGGATGCTCTGAACCCTCTGGAACCATAAGCCAAATAAATTATTTTTTCTGGAAGTTGCCTTTATCAAGGTGCGTGGGGATCCCTCAAGGCTTGGACAGGACTCACTCAAGCAGATGCCAAGAAAACAGCATAAAAACAATTTGGATTCTTTCTCTTGTTCCTACCTTTTACCCTCAAGACTTCAGAACCAAACTGACAACCTTCCAGCGTGTCATTCCTGGGTTAGAAGTTGGGGTGCCCTTGGCAGATGCCAGGAAGCATAGAAAATCCCACTCTAGGAACTCTGGTGGTTAGGGAGATACATCAGGACAACAGGCAGCCCTGCAGTATTGTTCTCTCAACCTCCTTTTCATCCATCCTGCTATCCAGTGACATTTGGAATCTTGGGTCCATGGGAGTTACTGAATAGGTTAAAGTGGTGAAAGATTTCTTTGTGTCCTCCACCACAAAAGGACATCCTTTGATTCTGACAGTCACTGAGCTCCCTCATTACTTCTGCCAGGACAGACATAAGTGCCCTGTATGGCCATTCTTCTACAAGCTTCACATGTGTGTGTGTGGCCTGGTTGGGGGTGCTGCCCTAGTTTGGTTTTCTGTTGTTGTGGTAAACATGTCCAAAAGCAACTTGAGGGTATCTTAGCTGTGTTTTTATTGCTGGAATAAGACTTTATGCCCAAAGCATCTTATGAAAGAATGTGTTTAATTTGGGGCTCATAGTTCCAGATGGCAAGTCCATCATAGCAGGGAACATGGCAGCGGTCAGGAAAGCAAGGCATTGGAAAAGTAGTTGGGGGCTCATATCACAATCCAAAAGCATGAGGCAGAGAGAGAGAGAGAGAGAGAGAGAGAGAGAGAGAGAGAGAGAGAGAGAGAGAGAGAACATGATGTGGGCTTTGAAACCTAAAAAAAACAAAAAAACAAACAGTAATGTATCTCCTTCAACAAGACCACACCTCCCAATCCTTCACAAATAGTTCTGCCAACTGGAGACCAAGTATCCAAATGATGAACCTTGGGGGGCGGGCAATCTCCTTCAAACTACCACAGGAAGGAAAGGATGTATTTGGCTTGCAGGTTATAGTCCATCATCAAGCAAAACCTAGGCAGGAACCCAGGGCAGGAACAGAAGCAGAGAACTTAGAGGAACACTGCTTACCTGCTTACTTCTGTGGCTCATTCAGCCTGCTTCCTAAAGAAACCAGGAATACCTGCCTGCCCAGGCTGGGCCCTGCCACATCCATCACCAATTAAGAAAATGTGTGGTTGGACAGAGGGCTGTGGGTCGAAGCCTTAGTTGCTCTTCCAGAGGACCTGGGTTTGATTACCAGCACACATGTGGCAGAAACAACCATCTGTAATTCCTGTTTTGGGAAGTCCAACGCCCTCTTCTGGTCTCTGTGGGCATTGCACACATGTGTGTACAGACATACGTGCAGACAGACTAACAACCAGACTGACCTGCAGCAGGTCAGCATAGGAAAGAACATCAGTATCAGCAGAGGATGGCCCACAGCAAGGGTGGTCTTAGGGTAATTTCATGTCACCTTAACACAAGCTAGGGTCATTTTGGAAGAGGGAAACCCAACTGAGAAAATGTATCTACCAGACTGGCCTACGGGCAAGCCTGTGATTTATATTCTTTTTTTCTTAATATTTATCCTTATTCTATGTGGATTGGTGTTCTGCCCGCATGCACAACTGTGTAAGGATGTCAGATCCTGGAATCACAGACAGCCGTCAGCTGCCATGTGGATGCTGGGAATCAAACTCAGATCCTCTGAAAAAACAGTCAGTGCTCCAACCACTGAGCCATCTCTCCAGCCCTGTGATTCATTCTTGACTGATGACTGTCCTGACTGATTTTATGTCAACATCCACAAGCCAGAGTCATCTGAAAGGAGGGAACCTCGACTGAGAAAATGCCTCTCTCGGGTCCAGCTGTAAGGCATTTTTTACATTAGTAATTGATGGGGAAGGACCCAGCCCATTGTGGGTGATGTCATCCATGGGCTGGTGGTCCAGGTTTCTATAAGAAAGCAGATGGAGCAAGCCAGTTAGCAGCATACCTCCATGAGCTCTTCCATCACCTGCTGCCTTCAGATTCCTGCCCTGACTTCCTTCAACAATGAACAGTGATCAGAAGTGTAAGCCAAATACATCATGGTCATTGTATTTCATCATAGCAACAGTAATCCTAAGAAGACAATGACTGATGTGAAAGGGCCCAACTCACTATGGATGCTGCCATTCCTGAGAAGGAGGTCCTGGATGGGATAAGAAAGTGGAATGCACAAGCCAGTAAACAGCACTCCTCCAGAAAAAAAGTTACCTTTGGTCATGGTGTTTTATCACAGCAGTAGAAACCCTAATTAAGACAGAGGCACGCTGGGCATGAGAGTCTGTGTAGGGCTTAGCTATATCTCTCAACAGGGACAGTGAGGTACTGAAAGACTCCCAGCCCTGTAGGAAGCTCCAGCACCCCTTCCCTCAGGAGGCAGATGGGGTGAGTAGCCTTGAGTAGGGTTTCTGGACAGAAGATCTGTCTGACGCTGAGCATTTCCTGTTATCCCATCCTGGCATAATTTAATTCTCCGGATTAACATCTGTCAGGCTGTAGCAGTAAGGGAGACACTGCCCAACACAGCCCTCAGTAGCCTGATGTGTTTCTTTCCCCTTAGGCTTTTCCATTCAGGTAAAGCCTGATTCTTTTTTTTTTTTTTTTTTTTTTTTTTTAAACTTTTATTTATTTATTATTTATTTATTTATTTGCCTTGGTGTTTGCCTGGAACTGGAACTACAGACAGTTGTTAGCTGCCATGTGGGTGCTGGGAATCGAACCCGGGTCCTCTGGAAGAGCAGACGGTGCTCTTAACCGCTGAGCCATCTCTCCAGCCCCCGTAAAGCCTGATTCTTGACAACCAAGAAAAATGTCTGTTGGAGACTGACCCAGGACTATTTAGAATTTCCTGCTTCTTGGATGAAGTGTCCTTGGTAAATTACTAGCTTTGCAAAAACAGGCTTCTTGGAGTCCTTCAAGATTAGGCGTCCTTAGTTAGTTACAGAAGTGAGCTTCATGGAGTCTCCCATGATAAGGTGTTCTTCACTAAAGTGCAGGCCTTGCAAAAAAAATGGGATGTCCTTGGCCCATAATACAATGTACGTTTAGATAGGGCTTCAAACAGTAATCAGTCAGCTGCAGAATCATGGGACCAAAGAGATCCTGCCCACCCGGACTTCCTCTGATAATTTTTCACTCTCCTCTTCGGTTAACTCCCCTCTCTCTGCTTCCCCTCCCTGCCTGGAGCCTTGCACCCCCCTCTCTCCGCTCCCCCTCCCCTCTCCTCCAAAAGCACTGCTTAAAAAGCCTCAGCATTCACTCAATAAACGAAGCCTTGACATGACTCAGACTCTTGTCATTCTTTATGCGCTTGACTTCCTTTCTCTCTCCCCCCATTTGCTTCACAGGTGCCCCCCCCCAAGCCCTCCAATAACTGGACCTGCTGGACTCAGACAAAACTGAGTGAAACTGTTAGTAATTTTGTTAAGTATGAAGACAGGAGCCATGGTAGTTCCAGGCCTTTAATTCCAACATTCAGGAGACAGAGACAGGCAGATCCAAGTTTGAGGCCAGCCTGGTCTACAGAATGAGTTCGGGACAGCCAGAGATACACAGAGAAACCTTGTCTCAAAAAAAATAGTATAGTCATGTAGGCAATTTTTGCTTTATCAAGGTTCTTGACTCTCAGTCATTAAAGACAAACTAGATTCCAGGATGGGCTTCCTCCCTTCCCGAGTCCTAATTTTCCATCTCTATCCTGTGTCCATTGTACCTTTAGTACCCAGGCAGTCACCAGTAAATTCTCTTCATAAGTGAGTGTCTGCTGTGCTGTTAAGGGCACTGACTGTTCTTCCAGGGTTCACTTCCCAGCAACCACCAAGGTGGCTCATCTATAATGAGACATGGTGTCCTCTTCTGGCCTGCAGGCAGACATACAGGCAGAACACTGTATGCATAATTTAAAAAAAAAAAAAAAAAGTCTCTGCTGGGAAACCAAAACAGCTTGGGGTTGTGGGGGCGGGGGTTGCCCCTCGGCATAGGAGCCTTGTTCATCTTCCACACCTCAGAGCTAGTCTATAAACCACATTTCCCAAGCCTTTCATTCCACACACCCTCCCAGCCAGCCAAACATCCTGTGAGGCTGAAGTAAACAAGCATGCTGCACTTTCCACAGCAGCTGCCTTTTGGAAAGGGCTCACTTCTTTTGTTCCCCTCTCCAATGGTTAAAAAAAAACAGGTCAGCTCTGTCAAAGTCCGGGCTGGAGGACAAGTTGGGGCACTAATTCTCTATGGGGTTTCTGCCATACTGCACAAGAAGCCCAAACCCTTTATAATTTGCAAAGGTTTGTTTCTACTGAGTATTGACATCACCCCACTCCTGGCCTTGACTACTACAAGGCCGCCCTCACTAGCACCCAAGGCTGCCCTCACTTCAGACCCACCTGCTGCCTTAGGTGGTGTGGCTGCATTGAAATCCAGTACAATGATCTAGGAGACAAGGAGCAGGCCAGGCCAGACAGAGTTCCATAGACACAGGGAGAAGACCAGCAACTATTGAGGTGCTTGCCTCTGGGAACCCGAAATAAGGTACCCTTGGAAAGGAACCATTGGGACTAGGGAGACAATGCCCAGCCCCAGGAGATTCATAAACCCAGTGCACCTAACTGTGGAAGCGTGAATACTAGGGCTACTGGGACCCAAGAAGTGGGTCCTGCATACCCTGGCAAAGGAGGGTGTGATTGGAACTCACCCTTACCGAGATGGGGGGGCACCACACAGTCATGTGGCAGCTGTATCCACATAACACTGCCGGCAGGGGGTGCCAGGACAGTGAGTCTGAGCCTTGTTTAGAGTCAGTCCTGCCTCCAGGACGTAGAATGAACTGCAATGCTGCTATAGGACCAGCAGGGGACACCAGGCTCCCACCACAACACCCAGCAAATCCTGGACAGGGTAAACCCAGGAATCCACAGCCTGCACGTGGAGAGCACCAACAGAACCTGTGAACCCATGATACATCTTGCCTGGATTAGAGGTTTCTTCTTTCTAAAAGGAAGGGGACCCTGGCCTGGTGGTCCTCCTTTTCTGAACTGGATTGGGTGCCATAGGAACATGAAGCTCAGGTTCTCCCTGCCTGGAGCAACCAAATATCAACCAGGACGCTGGCCAGCAAATGTCCACAGCAGTAGTCCAGATGCCTGCCAAATTAGAATAACCAACCTGCCCGCCTCAGAGAGAGGAAGATTAAGGGGTAAGATAAATACAGTCAGTCAAAGAACAGCAACTGCCATGTGCATTTTATTATATCCACTGTGGACAGATGTATGAGTGTTATATCTGTGTATAGCAAAGGGGCAAGGAGGAAGGCAGCTGTGGATGGTGGAGCATATCAGGACCAAATCTAGAATCCTCTGTTAAAAGTAAGGGCGTCTAACAGATAAAACGATGCAGACGACAGTAATGATGATGATAACAACCAAAAGGATGCTGAGGACCAGGGCGCTGATGTTCAGGCACTTGGCAGTGGAGGCGTAGGCCTGGGCTCCACTCACATCACCCACCATCTTCCTGTCCCTAGACTGGAGCAGAGAAGAGGGTCAGTGGCCTTGGAGCTGATAGACAAATGCTCTGACAGTTTCCCATCATACTCCCTATGGGCTGCATCTCTCTAACTTAGGTCAGGAACATTTTACATACTCTGACCATGCAGGAGACCCTAGGACTTGCTGCTCACCCCACCAAGGAGTGTTGTTCCTCATGAGCCTCCCCGGCATTTTACACACAGGCTAGCACCCTGTGTGCCAGGTGAAGGGGGCACTCTGGGTATTCCTCTAGACTGTGTTGGGACAGTCTGATTCCAGGCAGCCTCACCCTGTATCTGTTCTAGAGTCTTCAGGTCAACACACAACACAAGCACGTGTATACACACACTGACAACATGCATACATGTGTACAACATGCATACACACCACAGGAGGAATGCACACAAACATTTTAACAAAAGACCCTCACACACACCTCGGTGCCATCTGGGTAGATGGGGCTCCCACCCCCTCCACACTCACCTTCACAGAGTAGGCGTAGGCAATGAAACCCAGGCAACAGAAATTCAAGAAGAGTGTGTTGAACAGGGACCAGACCACATGGTCAGGTACAGCCACCTCTCTGGGCATGTTGATCACGGTGGTTGTGACAGAAGTTGAGCCATGGGAGCCCCCCAGATCAGTCACCTCATATTCTTCCTTGATTCTTTCATAGTTTGGGGGTTGTCCTCCACTGGCCACAGTCATGAACGCTGGAGAAGTGTGGTTCATGGTGCCCGAGCAAAGCCAGCAGTGAGGGGTAGAGGATGAATGCTCTGTGGATCCACCCTTTCTCCAGCAGTTTCGGTTTCTCACAAGTTTCCTTTTCCTGAATTTTGGCTTAATGAGAATTGGCTGAGTTGTGAGGGGCGTGGATCTAAAAGTCCTGTGGATCAAATTACACCAGGGCAGGATGTCAGAAAGAATTGTGAATCAGGAGAACTTCCTGTTCAGGAACCCAAGTCAGGACTTGCCCCAGGGCCCAAACTTCACTGTTTATAAGGGAGGGGTCTGTCTTCAAGTCTACAGAGCTCGGGCTAACAGCTGCAGAACCTCACTGTCCCTAACAAAGGTCTCAGCCAGGCCCCACAAACCCTGCTTCTCCCAGCAATAAAGGGCACCCACAGAGCCCACTACACTCACTATGGAAGCCAGTTCCACTGGCTCTGTTGCAGGTAGAAGCTGGGGTGAACTGTGCCTGTCTCTGTCTTCTTTTGCAGAGCCCCAGTGCCCTAAGTGTGGTCAGTAACTGGACTTTAGTGTTAGGACTGAATGACCCCAGGTCACACGGCTATGACCTCACGGTCCAGGACTGGCATATTTGTGTCACATCAGCTCCCTTTTCCTCCTGCCCGATCACAATGAGTTCGTGCTGGCGGAAGGGTCACTGAGATCCCACTTCATGCCAGAACAGCCATCTCAAGTATGTAGTAGGATGAGGGCTATGTCCCCCAAAGCCATTCCTGATCATGCTGAAGGATTCAGTTTGGTACTCTTCCTGACAACAGTGAGGCCTGGCCTGGACTCTCCTGCTGGGAGTCGTATCCACTTTCTGGCTTGGTGGCACTGTAAGGGCAGGGCTACCAGACCTGCTTCAAGGTGCCTTGCAGCACCCACCCCTCTTCCTAGAGCTGAGCCTTGGGGTTTGTGGTTCCTTCAGTTTTCTGTCCTTCATTCTCTTCATTGTGTTTCTCACAGGGACATCAGCACCTCCTACACTCACCCCCAGCCCTTTGCAACCCTATTAGCTGGTGCTGGCATAATCAACCTCTCTGACAGAGTCCTACCTGTTGGAATGGGTAGTGTGATTTTCATGTACTCACCTGTTCCCTCACAGATGCTCGTGCAGGCCTCGGGCTCAGGGCCTCCATGTACAGAGTAGGGCTTTGGTCTGGGGACAGGAGCTCGGATTGGAGCCTGAGAGTGCTGGTTTCCATTTGCTCCTGATATGCTGCTATTCCTTTGTGTGTTGTGGACTATTACTTTAAGATGTGTTACATTTGTTTACGCTACGGGGCATTTGCTTTAATGATGCAAAGATGTGTTACCTTTTTTTTAATGTTGCATTTGTTTAACTCTGTGAAGCTGTGTTACTTTGCCTGTCTAAAACACCTGATGGTCTAATAAAGAGCTGAAAGGCCAATAGCAAGGCAGGAGAAAGGATAGGCAGGGCTGGCAGGCAGAGAGAATATGTAAAAAAAGAAATCGGGGAAGAGGAAGATCACAGATTAAGAGAACAAAGGAGAGGACACGAGGGGCCAGCCACCCAGCAACCTAGCCACCCAGCCACACAGCCACCCAGCCACCCAGCCACCCAGCCACCCAGCCACACAGCCACCCAGCCACCCAGCCAC
>PVIH01013358.1:0-20129 GCA_004025045.1 Sigmodon hispidus
AAAAAAAAAAGGAAAGTTTTAACATACCCACCACTGTTTCCCCTTCTTCCCCTCTTCCCAGTCTTCCCTCAGGCCCTCCCCACCAACCCGTCCATTTCTCAGAGAAGGTAAGGACTTCCTGGGTGAGTCAATACAGTTGAAGTTAAGACCAAGCCCCTCCCTCAGTATCAAGGTTAAGCAGAGTGTTCCTCTGTAGGAAATGGGCTTCAAGAAACCAGTTCATGCACTTATGTATTTCGTTCTTTGTTCAAGACCTATCATATCAGAAGCTGACTTCTCTTTCTCCTCAGCTATTCTTGTACCTGTTAGGGCCTTGGTGTATAAGTGACTGGATAAATGGCTAGGATAAGTCTATGGCTGCATTCTGCTCTATGGCACTAGCTAGGGTCCTTCCTCTTGTTCTTGGCTCTGTGCCTTAGACCATTTCATGTTGCTATGCTGAAATACCCAGAGCCACATAGAAACAGTAGACACCTGTTTCCTACAGTTCTATGTGCTGCCAAGTCCAATGTCAAGGCACTGAAATGAGGCATCTGGTGAGATCTTCACATGGCAGAATGTGGAAGAGGAAAGGGGGCCAGTCTCCCTCCATCAGGCTGTGATTAGGAACCTAGGTCCCATTCTGCAGAGAAGGAAGCCTCTTGATCTCTTGAAGGCCTTGTCTCTTATTGACACCTGAACTTTGGAGGGTCTTCATCTGAGCTACAGCTTCATTATGGTGGGACAGTGGCCCCAGTGCACAAAGCCTGAGTGCAAATGCAGACATCTGTACATTGCTGCATCATGAATGCCCCACCAAACCTTTTACCAACAGTTGCTGCTCTGAGTTTGAAAAATAGCTTTATAAACCTTTTTAAATGGCTTAGTGAACGCCTCTGTTTGGTGTCTTGAATTCTAGAAAAGTTTGCACAAATGGCTTTTCTCCCAATCTGATGTCTGCTGCATCTTGAGAGCATCAGTTTTGCTAGTGGTCAGTCTTTCCTGGCACAGGCATACATTTCTGTGTTCTCATCTTGCTGTAGGACTTCTAGTTGTAATCAGGGAGCAAAGATAAGTAAACACAGGATTTAAACCACCACTTTGTTAAAATCTTAATCAGTGTAAGGTCCTAAACATAGATATAAACATAATTGGATGAGGAGCCTTAGTAAAATTTAACTTTAACTTTATTGAAGTAGACATATGTACAGATATCACACACATTCTTCTCCAGTACCTTTATCTATATCCCCCAAAAGACCTCTCTCCTTCCTGCCACTTAATATCTGTGACTGAGCCAGTGTTTGCACAGTTTGTTTCCAATTTACATATGAATTGATGTAGAAAACATGATCATCATATGTGTACATTTTCATTTGCTTCAAATTGTGCCTGTGGAAATCAACATTGAATATAAAAACCGTTATCTGTCATTTCGCTCCTGTGTCTGTCATAAGCCCTACAGAAATGTTGAACTTTTCCCTGCATGATAAAATCTCAGAGAAGCCCTTACAGTATTTGCCTGCAATGAAAAACAGTCCAGATGTGAATCAATAGTATAATAAATTAAAATACAATTAGATATTCATACTCTATAATAGTAAGCATATTTTTATAAAAAAAAAACATTGTTTTCTATCTTTTTCCTCTTTCTTCCTCTTTCTTTACCTTTTATTCTTAGTCTAATCTCATTGCTTTTAATCTACACTCAGAGTAGTTCACACTAAGGACTTAAAATGTGTATCACCACATTATCTCTTTACACAATTGTAAGCCACTGGGGTGCAGGCCTCTCCCGGAGGGCCTCTAACTTCCAGGTTCCACTTCAGAATACTCTCTGCCCTAACTTCTGGACCCTGCCCCCACCCTTCAGAGTAAAATCTCTGGGCATGAAATCCCATCAATCTGTATTCTGGAAAGCTCCACCCTGAAAAGGTTCACTCCCTTCCCAAGAAACTCTCTATAAGCCCTTCATCCTGTTCACTTTGCTGCTGTTTCTCACCTGAGCAGAGGCAGCCACCCTCCTGAGCTTTCCCCTCCCAATAAATCTCTTGGGTGAGGTTTGTTGTGTAGTATGACTTCATGGCATTCTTTGGCTCCCAGTTACCAAGATACCTTTCCATCCTAGCTGTAATGCTTACAACAATCATGCATAGGCACACGTTTACTTACAGATCTACACTTCTAGGAGGGAGTTAGAGTGAATGAAATTATACAATGTTTCTCACATCTTGTCATTTCATTGAATTAAAAAAACAAGATCCCTCCACATTTTAGTATATGCATTAAATAATGAAAATATTTAAAAATTATGAACATTTAATAAATTGTATTAAAGCTATTTAGATATTAATTGGTTCACAGCAACTGTGATGAGAAATCAGTGAACTCATTTTAACATATATTTATTTCCATGCTCTATAAGCCTTAATAATTCTTTTTTAATATCTATTCTTATATATAAATATCACATAGATCTTAGGTATCTAATTTCATTTTCCCAATGTGAATAAAACTCTTAACTAGCATATAGATACAAAACTATAGTAATCCGCATTCCTGAAGTCCTTTTTTTGTAGCTTAGATAACTAGTTCAGCTTGGGGCACCATAGCCTGATAAGAAATTGAAGCTACAGTCTGTGCATGAGAAAGAAGCAAAGATCCAGTGATGATTCAAAGTCTTGAGAGAAGATGAAAGACAGCTTCTTCATGTATTTTGAAGGTCTATTGCTTAGAAAAAACTGTATTTGTTTTATTTGGACCAAACAAAGTAGAAATTGGTGTAGAGAGGCAGAATTAAGTTCAGAATACTAAGAAAAAAAATTGTTAATGGAAACTTTAGAGATGGAAGGAGGTCTACGAGGAGACCTGGGAACACCACCATTGGCAGCTTTAAGGAGACTCTCCACTTGGACCACCATGACTCTAGGACTAAACTCCATCTTTCATTTTCTTTAATAGATATATTAGTATGACCATTGCTCTTTAATGGAAGATGACTGAAAGTGAAAACACAAACCTAAGTGAAATCATTAAAGAACTGGTGAGTCCCAGCCCAATTTCTCTTTAACAATATTTGCAAGAATATTAAGTAGAACATGTTGGCACGCCTTCATGGAGCTGTGGGAATTAACAGGGAGGGGATTGGTTCTCTCATATGAGTTTTTGAAGCACGGAAGTCATGTGTGTGATCCAACTTTCTCTTTTGTGGGAGTGCAAGAATAGTGCCAGTTGGATGGACCGTTTCTAGTTTGTGATGTCAAAAGACAATGTTTTAAGTCTTTGGAACAGAAAATAATTGCAATTCTTTCTTTAACAACAGTGTTTGTGCAATGGTTTATCTTATGAGATGGTTGTACAGGAAGGATCAGATACTTCAAAACTGGAGATGTTTTTCACAGGGTATCCTCGGATAGTTGGATTATCATTGTTTCCTAACCTATCGAGTCTTACAATTGTTGCTCAAGATATAAAGGAAATTTCAGGGTTGGAGACCTGTTTACAACTTAAAGAACTCTGGATCGCTGAATGCTTCATAGAGGTAAGTTTAGAGAGACAAGTAATTGATTAAATATGCGCAGCATGTATGGATCAAAACTGATAAAGGCACAAAGGTAAAAATGAGTACAAAGTGAAAACAAGAAATCAAAACATAAATATGTTATTTTTTTGCTAAACATATCAAATCAGGTCATAGCCAGTATTGCTTACTAGTAAAATTGATTCAACTAGGCACTAAATGGTTAGACATGTACTTTAGAAAGAAGCACCACAAAATGCATCATGAGCAATAGAAATGTCCATACCTTTTAACTCGGCGATTCCTATCGTAAGAATTTTATACTAGAGAAGAAATTCAACAGCAGATAAGGCATATGCATGAAAGTATTTGTTACAGAATTTTCATAATAGATAAAATTATTGACTATGAATATTCTGCACACAGGGTAATTTTAAATAAGGCTATTGTGAATGCCATAAGATATTTTTTAATTATTACATGTCATACTTTAAAAAATTATGGCAATTTGTTAGATGGTCTTGATCAAAAAGAAAACCACCCATAAAATCAGATAGATATGATTTTATTAATATAAAGTCAATGTAGTTGATTAAAATTTAAAGAAAGTGTATAAAATTAAATATAGCTGTATTTAGGAAGAGAAATTATATGTTTTTTTAAAATTTTTAGTTATCTTCTTGGGTATTATTTTTGCAATAAAGTGGTATTTAAAAGAAAAAACTTAGAAACCTACTTTATTTGATGAGTTAATGACAAAATAAATAATGGTAATCTCATTTTCAACAGAAAATTGAAGGCCTTCAAGATTGTAGAAATTTGGAAAAATTATATTTATATTACAATAAAATTTCCAAAATACAAAATTTAGAGAAATTAATAAGATTGGAAGTTCTTTGGCTAAACCACAATATGATAAGTAATATTGAGGTGAGTAATTTTGATGATTTACATGTAAGGCCAGTTTACTGTTATGACATTTAAACCACAGTGTCTAAGATTATTCAGTGTTAAGGGGCAAAAAACTTATGAACAGCATAGTTATTATTGTCAAAAAGAACTGAGGTGGAGCTAGAGAGCAATGTCTCAGTGGTTAAAAGCACTGTTCTTCTACAGGACCTGGGTTCTATTCCCAGCAATGACTCGGCAGCTCACCACTGTCTGTAACTCCAGTTCCAGAGAATCCAACACCCTCTGCTATTCTCTGTGGACATCAGACACACTCATGATGCAGACACACATGAAGGCAAAACATTCATGCACGATATTTTTAATAATGTAAAAAGAACTAATGTGTAGGTTGCATTTTCTAAGGCACTGTTGTCTCTATTGTTCACAGCAGGCCTGAGAAGAGAGATGATATTTGCAGCTAGATAGGTTTTCAGTGGGCTCTTTAGAGAAGCTGTGTGTAAACATGCTGTGAAATACTTTGTTTCTCCACTCACTCCACATTTCTTTCCATCCACTCCTTTCTGTTCCTTCTTAAAATTCTCTCCGTTAAAGAGGAGGGGTTAGCTTCACTGTACCCACTTTCCTCTGGGTCTGTGAAGCATAATACCTACTGTTAGAACATGCAAGGGAATAACCAGGGTGGTCAGAGTTAATCATTTTTTAAAAAAATTACATGTTGTCTACATCTCCAGGGCTTGCAGACTCTGAAGAATTTAAATGACCTCAACCTGGCAGGAAACCTGATAAGCAGCATTGGTATGTACTGTTTCCACCGGATTCTGGGGTATTAAGGCATTTTAAAAATGTGCACTTAGGGTTGTTTCCTTTAGAGTTTATGTCGCTGAGAAGCATTTTTACTTTTGCATACATTTTTATCTTAGATTGTGGTTCTTTCAAATGAGCTGTGAAGATCTTCAGAACAGTTAGGCCTTCTTTGAAAGTTTCTCACAATGTGCTTTGATCATATTCATACTCTCTGACTCTTCTCAGATCTACCCCCACTTCCCTATCTATTTTCAAATCTGTGGTTCAAATGTGTAACTATCAGCCACTAATTACTATTGCTGATTATACGGTGGTATCATGGCTCCTAATATATGCAGGAAACAATGACCATCTATAACTCACGAGGATGCCAGACTATATAATAAAGATAGAACAAGAAACTTGATTATTTTGTGATGTTGAGGATTGAACTTGGGGCCTTTGGGTGCGGGGCAAACACTCTGCCACTGAGCTGTATTCTCTTCCTTAGTGTTTCTTTAATCTTGTTTTTAAATTAAAGGTTCATGTCTTGATCCTAATGACCATCTGGAAAAACTAAACCTTTCTGGAAACCAAATTAATTCTTTTAAGGTATGTTCAACTAAAGGATTGGTTTCTGTTTATCAAACTATGTTGCACACTGTATAGAGAAGCAAATAAACACATCAACCAATCCTCCTTCAAGGAGTAATTTTCCTGGGTTCATTGCTTTGTCTTTCCTGATACTCTAGGTCAGTGTTTCTCAACCTGTGGGCTGTGACCCCTTTGGGTCCTTTCATATTCTGGATGTCAGCTATTTACATTACAATTTATAACAATAGCAAAATTATAGTTATTAGGTAGCAATGAAATAATTTTATAATTGAGGGTCACTACAACATGAGGAACTATATTAAAGGATCTCAGCATTAGGAAGGTTGAGAACCACTGCTCAGAATCTGTTCAATTACCCGTAATGATTGGATCCTTTTAGAGCTCCCTCCCCCCCAAAAAAATAATAACTACTTAGTCAGCTGGTAGGGTGCTACTTTCTCTTGACTTTTTCCTAGGCCTTGTACCTCCATCCATTTTGTAGGACATTCATCCTTTAATAACATCTTAAAAAGTTGGACTGCCCTTCTCAGTCCTGGGGTCTCTTCCTCACTTCTGTCTGAATCCATTCTCTAATAACCCTGGCATGCCTTATGACTGTAAATGCGCCTAATCTAATTAGTGCTAACCTGGTCCCTCTACCTACCCTGACGACTTCTTTGAACTGTAGATCTCCCTTAACCAACTCCAAATTAATGTCCACTCTCCAAACCTTCTTTCTCCGATTCTCTAAATGGTATTTTCATTCTTCCACTTAATTAATCAAAAATCCTTACAGCCCTGCTTTATCCCTCAATCCATGATCAAATCCTGTTAGTGCCCATCTGGAGTATGTCCAGCGTCTTCCCACCTGGATCACTGTAGACTGTGGTTGCCAGTCTCCATTACAGAGAGGAAAAATTAAAACCCAACTTCTCACAATTCTCCCACTTATTTATTTTTATTGAGAGAGAGAGAGAGAGCACATGCGTGCCATGACACATAAGTGGAGACAGAGGATAATTTACCTGATTAGTCAAGTTGCAATAGGAAAGGCTAGCAGAATTTTAATAGGCATGGAGGAGGTTCTTCTGAGCCATGGCAATGGACATTCTAAGACGGGGTATGAATTTTCATAAAAGTGTGGAAATAAGAAATCGGGAGTCTATTTGAGTAATGCCAGCATTGTCATTTGGCTCAAACACAGGGTGCACATGAGAGCACCAGGAGCTGGGATTAAAAGGCTAATCAGATCTCCAATGGGAGCTCTGTTTGATGGACAGCACAGAGCTGGCACTGCTTTCCAGCAGGGAGCTATTATAGTATGCTTGCAGATCTCCCTAGGGAATCATAAGGTAGAGTTAGTGGTTTTTGGTTTGGAGCAGCAACTTGTACGCAGAAAATGCATAACTGTGTAGTCTGCCATCTATAGCAAAGGCTGATCTTTACTTCTAGAATTTAACATGTGTTTTCATTAGCAAGAAACAGCCATCTAGATCACTTAACATACATATTTAGTTATTCAGTTAGAATATGTTGCATGAGATCATGGGGATCATATGTGCTAAAACACCTCATTCCAAAGAGAGAATTCATAAGTGACTGATCATTGTCCTTGATGTTTAGGACCTTACTAACCTGACCAGGCTGCCTCATTTAAAGGATTTGTCTCTGAATGATCCTCAGTATAAAACTAACCCAGTGTGTCAGCTGTATAATTACTCCACCCATGTGTTGTACCACTTACCTTCGCTTCAACGACTTGACACATTTGATGTTTCCGCAAAGCAAATCAAGGAACTAGCAGACGTAAGTGTGTTCACAATCAGGTATCTGCGACTTAAGTTTGCCTGGCTAATGGCTTTTTTCTGGCTGGATTCCCATATGGTTGGTAGTAATATACAGTCAGTTCTGATCCCCTGTTTGCTCTTGTCCCCAAAACAGATGTTTCACCTAAAAGTATACAGATAATAAATAGCATTAATGTTGGAATTCTGAGGTTATACTAAAAATGGAAATTTTTACTTTGTCTGGAATAGAATTTTTGATACATGATTATTAAAAAAATTTAGAACAAATTAAATGTAATATTTTTAAAATCTTTTTCTTCACAAGGAAGAAGTCTAAGTTAAATTTGAATTTCATATAAATACTAAAGAATGTCTTGGTATAACTCAATAAGTACAAGTAAGCTTAGTAAATACCATGTTGCTTATTTAAAATTTAGCTTAACATCGACTATTTTGACTGGAAAAATAAACTACTTACTCCACAACACATGATGTTGTTTTAGATTTAAGGATTTATTTGAAATTCCTTAATGACTCAAGTGTATTTTCCATTTACCCCAAATATTCAAATTAACAAGAACATCATTTTCCATTTTTTTCTCTTCCTTTCTTTCTTAATATGTGTGTGTTTATAGTGAAGTGTATCCTTGTGCATGCACACGTATGTGAGTGTATGCTCACCTCTGTGTGCTCATATGAAAGCCAAAGGTGGATGTTGGATATTTCACTCTCTGGCTCTCCACTTTATTTTTCAAAAGTGAATCTCTCACTGAACCTGGAGCTGGTCCTCTTAGGTAGACTGTCTTGTCAGTTCTTTTTGACTAATTAATTCTCAGGCATCATTTAGATTGTATAGTTCATAATGAGCTATTTAATCAATTTGTTATTACTAGCTGATTAGCAACTGAATGACATACTGGTATTGTTTAACTTTTGAGATATTTGCATTACAGTGACAATTTAATGATCTATTCAGTCTGAAGATAGTTCAGTTAGAGCATCATTTTGTAGATTGAGGTGTAGTCAGAAGTTTCTGTCTCACTAGAAAGTCTCAAATATCCGGCAGCTGCTTCTCAAATAATTGATTCAGAGGCTTATGTAATATTATAGTAACTGCTGGGCCAGTAGTCCTGGCTTATTATCAACTATCTCTTATTGCTTAAATTAGCCCACAGCTCTTATCTATGTTTAGCCACAAGGCTTGGTACCTGTTCTCAATCCAGCATTCTTATCTTGCTTCCTCTGCATCTGGCTGGCATCTGATGTCTCTGCCTTTTCTCTTCCCAGCATTCTCCTAGTCTGGTTACTCCACATCTACTTCCTGTCTGGCTACTGACCAATCAACATTTTATTAAACCAGTATGAACAACAAATCTTTACAGTATACAATAACAATATTCACGAGCATTGAAGGGTGGAGTAAAAAAATTTTTTATGGTCAGCATTTTTAAAAAAGTTAATTATACTCAAATTTATATTTGCTTTTAACCCCTTTTAATTTGTTTGCTTTCCCTGAATTAATAAACTAGGGATAGTGGTTTAATATTTTCTCCAGTCCTATTAGCTAAATATACTGTTTTATACATTAAATTATGTCTGCAATTTCTTTATTGAAAATTCTGGAAATAGAAGTGCATATGCCATATACTCACATATTACACACAGAGATGCTCTTTGAGATTTTATGTCTTATGTATTTATTAAATTAAGGAAATCCTGTGAGCATCACCACATCTGCATTTCTAATGGAGCTAGCCAACTTCCAAATTTATAAAGAACATGTTAAGCTCATGCAGTGCCACTGGTAGCTATGTCTTAGTCAGAATTCAATCAAGAAAGTGCAGCACAGGCTAATCTGGTGGGGCATTTTCTCAACTGAATTTCCATCTTCAAAAATGGCTCTAGCTTGTGTCAAGTAGACATAAAACTAGCCAGCATGGTTATCTATAATTTGTTTTATCTATTCCTGTGTTATTTACTCTCTTGCCTTCAGACCACAGCAATGAAAAAAGTAATGTACTATAACATGCGAATAAAAACTGTTCAGAGACATCTGAATGAAGAACTTGAAAAACTGAATGACAAAAAATCCAAATTACAGAAGCTACCGGAAGAACGGATAAAATTATTCAACTTTGCAAAAAAGAATGTAAGATTTAATCATGTAAAATTCCAAGGAGTACATTGTAGGAAAATTATCAGACAAAATAGTAAACTTTTAACTCTCCATGTCCTGCCAGCTAGGTATAGCTATTAAAGTAAAAGTTTATCTTTAAATCCTACAAGAGACTTGCCCTGAGGCCAAACCTTATGGGAGTGATCTAAAGGCTAAGTAATCAAGATAAATAATATTCAAAGCAATATTTTAAATATCACAATTAATACCAAAATGTCTATTATGGACAACACTCTCCAAAATATTAAAATCTGATACAATGTGTATTTTTTTTGCTAGTCAGATACTAAAACAAAAGGAAAACTTGATCTCCTCTTTGTGTGTTTTCTGTGGTTTTTATTTGTGCAGAAATGGTTGGAGAAACATTGAAAAGTAAGTTTAAAAAATTACATTATTTGAAGTTTAAGGTTTTATTTACCCAAACCAGCCTTGATTGTAATTTCACTTTGGCTTTAATAAGTGAGGTCAACATTTCATAGCCTGTTAATGTTTTCGCTTTCAGTTGAGAGTTGACCATCTTCCTCTTTTCAGACCATCACTGGTTCAATAGATGCCAGCTGAACTTGCACCTTGGCTGACGTTTGACTGTTAGAAAGCCTGAACTACCTATTACCTAGATTTCTACTTTGATCATCTAACCTGACTAATAAATCTCATTACAAAATGAATATTTGAATTGAGACCTTGCCTTAGTAATGTTTTATTTAGTATTTATTTATTTATTTATTTATTTATTTATTTATAATCTCTCTGGTGGTTGTTTTCAACAGTTAGAACGTGAATTGGCTGAACTCAAGGGATCTGTTAAAGGACAAATTGATAATGCACCAGAGGCCGAGAAGCCCCGGAATAGCGAGTCTGTCACACAAGAATCAGCTCTGCAAAAGAAGATACTCACCAAACTGAGTGCCCTGAATGAAAGGGTCAAATTCTGGAACAAGAAGCTAAATGAGTATGTTTGGTGAACTGTCTGGTCATTCAAATGAAAATCATTAAAGAGTAGCCCTATGGGAGGGGCCAGGAGTTGAACTCAGTCCCCTTGAGAAATGGGAGGCAATGAAGCCTGAAGGGTGTTGGCACCTGGGTTCCTAAGGCAGGACCCACCATTCAAAGCTGGCCTCTGGCTGAGGCCATTTTCAATAAAGCACAGTGGGCTTCCTCTGCACAGCGTGGTGACACATGTCTGTATCTGTCTGCAAACTACAAGAAAGCAATTAAGTTCCACATAGTTCATAAACTCAGCAAGCAGGCTAGACCCAGGTATGCACACCTACAGCCTTGGCTTGAGTCATTCCCTGGAACTGATTTTTGGGTAAAAAAGTTAATAGACCCCTGTAATTAGTGATATTAGCAACAGGATTGTAATATTTGGAGGTAGAGGGTTACTCCATGCCAAGCGACCCTCAAATGATCATTTAGATGTAAGTACTTAGATGTAAGACATGGTGCTGAGGATGTTGTGGTATGTAAGGCAAAATGGCCTGTTGAGAATTTGGCAGCTACACTCTTAGATCCAGGAAGTCTTCCTTGCCTTTTATACTTTGAGCAAGGGTAACACAATCTGGGATGATTCTTCACTTCCGGAAACAGAATTTCTTGTTCCTGGTTTAGCTGCTAGCATAACCCTGACTCATCCACTGAAAAGCAAAAAGTAACTGGATACATGTTATATATAGTACATGAATGAACTGAATACATGTTATAGTACATGAACGAACTGAATATATGTTGCAGGACATGAGAAAACTGCTGTGAGTTTTTGGAATCATATGGGTAACTGCATGTGTATTTTGTCTCTGTAGAATTGAAGCAATTTATCATATTGAAGTAAAACAAAGGAAGAAGAACCACAGCTTATTGACCCCATTTTTGCTAACTGAGTTGGAGACTGTGGGGAATATCCATTTTGAAGAAGGCACACGAGCTCATGACTGGTAAATCTGAACTCTAAGTATACTTTCAAAATAATTTAATTGTTCTTAGGCTCCTGAGCCAGATGATTAACTTATAGATTGTTGCATTTCAAGATAGTTTTTGTCAAAATATTCATCTGTTGAAAATTTGCTATTACATAGTTCCCATCTGTACATTTTTCCAATTGCTTTATTGTAGCGAGCCAAACTCTGGACACCAGAAACAGTGCTGCTCTTTGTGCATTTTTTTAAGCCAGACAGAAAAAAGGGAAGTTTATAAAATTTTAAGAAAACAGCTATGCTCCATTATTGTTCTTGTGCCTGGATATACCATTGCTGGGTAGACATCACCCTGGGTTCTGAATAGTGGCTGAAAATCAGGGCAGAGAAGAAAGCTCCAGCAGAATTGGCAACAGCTGATTGCCACCATGGAAGGGGTATGTCATGGCTGGTCTGCAGGCCTGCAGTCAAAGTGGAAGGCAATTCTGGGAGTTAAGCCTGCAATGAGCACATAGTGACTGTGTGTCAGGAGAATGCAAAGCCACACTGATTTCCTGCAAGTGTCACAGCCAACAGGGATACTATCCAGATGAGGTAGAAGTGATTCTGAGGTTCAGCCCAACTTAGTCAGCAGGCCGGATTAAACTTCTGAAGTCTGATACCAGGCAGTTTATTGTAACGAATTTAAGCACAGTACAATTTTGGGGGGGGGAGAGGGAAGGGCTTCTTGATGTAATACAATTCTCAATGCACAACTGAGAATGGTTACATAAAAACTTAAAAGTTCATGTCATCTCTTCCAAGAAAATGGGTTCTAGAGATAAACTGCATATATTATCTTAAGAGCTGAGGGTAGGATCTGCTATGATCTCAGTCATATGGCAGCATAGAGGTCATCTGGGCTATTAGACACCTTTGGTCTTGGAAGCCTGGGGAAGCCTCTGCCAATACAGATAGTGTAACGGCCATCTACACTATTAAATGCTCTGGTCCTGGTTGTGGGAGATTGATATATGGCCTGGCCCTTCAGATACTACAGATCACCTAGACTATTCTCAGCTTTCTGGATGAGAGAACAGGTTATATATCTTTTCTTTGAAAAAAACAATCCTGTGTGCTTAGCATTCCTGTGGGTTCAAGGACTTTTGTGCTCCCAACACCAAATGAAAATCCCACACAGACAAAGCTGGAGAGAATCACCAGAGAGGAAGTAGAGCCATCCATACCTTAGAACCATAGCCTTCCTGCTGTGAGATAAGCAAGTGTATGTTCTCAACTAGAGGATATGATTAGAAATAATGCTTAAAGAAAAAGAAATCTTTGAAGAAAATATTATTAATGATGAGTTTCACATTTCTGAAGTCATTTTCTCAAACTAAAAAGCCTTTGACACAACCGAAGGTTGCCCTAGAACCATATTGGAGACCTGGGTATGTGGAGAGTCAGATGTGTGTAACTACAGAATGGGCTCTCACATTGCTCTAAAGCACAGTTATCTGACATCAGCAGCAAGACAGATTTATATTTTAATGGAGCACAATGCCAAGTTCTCATTAACACTTGAAACAATGTATGATTGCTAGGTGTCACTTAAGTCAGCAGATGATTTAGTAGAGCTCTTTACCCTTGTGAGAAAAATTTCCATCCTTTGGTGGAGAAGTGTAAAGAGCTCTCTCCAAGAAAGAAAGGAGATTTTTAAATACATTTTTAATATCAGTACAATCCAGTGAATCTTTTATATCAGTAAATTTGTCCTGCAATTATGTTTACTTAGCCACAATACTTGGTTTTATGTACAAGGCCATGAAAGACGTTCATGCCACTTCCCATGTAGACAGGCCTTGGTTTTTCAAATGCATAGACTCAAAGGTTCTGTAGGTTGTAAGTTAAATTAATCAGCCTACTTAGGGATAATAAGCAATAGAATTTTTATTACAGATAATGTACATCTGCTTCTGTTTAATGTCTTAGCAAAACAGGACAGATTATATATATAAAATCATTAAAGTACCATTTCTATTACTATTACAGCCAGAAACTAAGTTGGTTATTTTTGATGGCTTTTAATAGGTGTTTACAAAGCATTAATTGTATTTGATAAGAATAAGCTTGACCCATCTTAAAGGAGGTATATTGGCAGAATTTCAAGGCCAGTTGATTGCTTTTAGCATTCCCCATGTTTGACTACTCAAGGTCTGCTGTCTTATATCTGATTTAAAACACACACACACACACACACACACACACACACACACACACACACACACACACAAATAACATGATTTAACAGCCAGGTGCCTCATTTCTGACTGTTTTATGTAAACACTGACTTCTCTTTCATTAATATTTTTAAGGTCAAGGATCTCTCCTTAAATAGGAATCACTTGAACAGAGCAACATTCTATTAGAATAATTTTTATTTCTTCAGCAAAAGAGGAAAAAAGTCCCTGCAGATTTCTAATTGTATACTATTCACTGTTTCTTAGCATTGTTTCTTTTATGAAATACATTGGCCATGTTTTTCAGTTTCCCAAAGCTTCTTATTTTACTGATACATGCTAGCCAAATGGTGGGTTGCTGCTGTTAGCTCTGTCATTTTAGAAGTAAAATATTCCTCTACGTATTGCCCATTGAGTAATTCATAGGTTTCATATGACATTTAGCAAATGGGAACTCAAAAGCATGAAAGATGTGGTCCTTGCCCTTGAGACACTTTCAACATCACTACAGATGTATATTCTACTGAGAATAAAAGATAACCCAGAGGCTCCATGAAATAATGGATAATTGACCCTGTGAGCTCCTGGGGGAAGACAGAGGCTTCCCATGCCTTTAAGTCCAAACCTATGCCGCAGGGCTAGGTTTCCTACCACTTTATGGGTGCTCACTTAACAATTTAACTTTGTAACATCTAATGATCTCTTTATATTTATTTTAAGTACATTGTTACTGCAAAATAATGAGTTTTGTGGTACTTTTCATTTGTGTATGTGGTGCACTTTGCTCATGCCTGCATCTCACATGACCCTCCCACTTTTCCATTCCACTCCCTGAGTCCATATTAAGATTCTGGTTATGATTCTTTATGGAGCTATGGTAGTGAAATGTTATGATTTACACTCATAAGAGAGCACTTTAAGTCTGCCACACACTAAAGATTTGCCTGGAGTCGTGAAGTAAATTTCCATAGATGAGACTGGGTTTCCTTTGGTCATTTGAAAGTGTGTTTAACATCCATTAAAGCATATATGTCCAGACTGTGTACTAGTGTGAAGGCTTACACATTCAGTCCCCACTGAACGAGTGAGGGTCATGGAGTGGTGAGGAGACCTCTGTTTCCTTGGTATTGAAATACTTGGTACCATTCTCTGCTCTTTCCATGGGCTTTGTACTTAAACACTTAAACATTTTCCATTTTCCTTTCATGCTTTTCCATTATGGTCTCTTCCAGAACTTTTACAGTTATTCTTAGCTCACGCCCTCCACGTGCTCACTGCTCTCCAGACATTGTATGGAGTGCTTAATCTCCTGTCTCTCCTGAGAGACAAGCTGTCTCCTTTAACTCTCTCAGCCACTGTCTGCTGCTCTATTAGCTGAGGCAACCCCCAGCCTCCATGAGTACTGAGTGCTGGAAGTGAGGCTAGTCTAAACCCTTGTGCTGAAACCTTAAACAGCAGCTTCCTTAGTGGAGAAAATGGCTGTCATTTCTTGAGCTAAACTATATACTGAAGAGACATTACTTTGGATATATTCAATTAAACAAATTGTGTTATTAAGGTTTACATGAAAAGTCCTTGGATTACTGCTTCTGTCTGTTTCTGGTTTATATATTTCTGAGGAACAGATCCACAAATTTGATAGTCTGTCCATCACTGCTGCAGTTCTTGAGAACACTGGCCCTGTGCTAAGATGATGCCCACTGAATATCAGGAAAGGTCTCTACAATGCCTGGAGCTCTAGCTCCTTTTGAAATATAGAAAATGAACTACTGAAAGTCTGGGCAATTTCTGACATTATTTAGAGGAAACTTGAATAACATAGACCCAGAAAATTGTCCCTTTACAGGAAGGGCCAGTGGGTTTCTCACCCTAGATATTAATGTGGATACTTAGTGGAACCTTTGAACTTTGAGCAGACATTGTGCTGGACTGTGACAATTCATATCTGTCTATTCTACTAGATTTGGGCTCTTCTGGATTACCTAGACTTGGGAGGCATGAGCTCTACCACTGAATCATCAATGTTCCCACAGGATTACCTAGACTTGGCAAGTTCAGTTTTGTATTTTAGAACAGTGGCCCGAGGCCCCTACCTATGCTGATTAAGCCTCTGTGGTGAGAAAGTCAGGTTCTCTATGCTAGGAATTCACATATTGGGCTCACAAACCACCCATCAAGAAGCATCCCTCTGTGGCTTTAGCTCTCTGACACATTCAAATTATTATGAGGTAAACGTATCCTATATAGGATCGCTTGCTTTCTGATTTTTCAATCTCATCTTAATCTCCATTCTGCACAATTTTAAAACAAAATTATAAATTTATGAGAATGGCCAGATGAGGGCAGCAGAGAGCTGACCAGTCGCTGAGTGGATCCTTCTTTGTTCTTGAGGTTCACAAAGCTGCCAAATCTTTCTCCCTCTGGTTCCCAGATTTCTTCCTGAAAGATCTTTCCTAAGACTTCAGGAAGGCACCCTCTGCACTCCTCATCCAAGGCTTCTCTTCTGAGTCTTTGTCAGTTTAGAATTTGTTCTAGTTATGGCTTTACGTACTTAGTGTATATCCATTCCCTTTGGAATATAGGCACCGGGACAGAAACCAGAGCCTCTGCCCACCTCACTCAGGTGTCCTAACTTAATCAGAAAGTTCTTGTAATAGACCCAGAGATATGATTCCACCAGTGGTGACAAGAACCCAGAATCTGAGTCAGCATGCATTTTAGATGTGGTAGCAGCTGTGCCGAAGCATAAGATGAGGAAAACTCATGCAGTTTTAAGTGCAGGTTGGGGCCAGATGCTGAGTCAGTTAGCTTTGAAAAGCTCTTCACATACTCAAGAGGGTATTCCATAAAACAGATGGATATTCAAATCTGGGTTACAGCTAAATTTGGTAGCCATGAACATTTGCATATGACTATGTACATGCCAGATAAAAATTACCTGAGGAGAGTGGAAACCAGAGGGCCATATTCTGGTTTCTGGGGAAATGCGACCTTTCCAAGTCTATTGGAGGCATGTAGCTCAGTGGCAAAGGGCTTCCCTGAATGTAGGAGGTCTTAGCTTCAATCCTTAGCACCATCAAAATTGTAAAATAAATAAAAAGTTTTTTTTTAAAACAGAATCACTTTGGATTGGGGAAAAGAGCATAGGTAATAAGGTAGCCAGAAAAATGAAGTCACGCTGAAGGCAAACAGGTTTAGGAAGAAAAGGAAGCATATTCAGTCAACATAGCCTTCAAATAGAAGAACTCAATAATAGATAATAAAAGAAACATTTTACTGTGTTTCAAGTTTTAGCATCTTTTATTGATTAAATATACCAACTGGAACAAGAATAGTTACTGTGATCTGATAAAGTATCGTTAGCAAAATAGGAGCTGAAACTTTGTGACACGTGCTTTGTGTTGTCCTTCAGCTTCTCCTGTTGTGTGTGTGTGTTTTGTATCCACATAGGTTTAATTCCTGCTATGAACTAATTCTCTCACGTTTCTGTACCTGGGACTTCAGAGCATATGGCATCACCGGGGTGAAAGTCAACCGCGTCATTAAAGTGAGCAACCGCATTCTGAGCCTGAAGTTTGAAGAGAAATTCCAAAAATGTTTGGATAATGAAGATATGCATGATTTGGAGTAAGAATCGATTTTTGAAATACGAGGCTGTAAAAAGTCCGCCTTTGTTCTGTTTGGGGTGGGGAGGAGAGAATATGAATATCCTGTTTTAAAAGTTAACCATATGAAAACTACACCCTCCTAATAAATTTATTCTCGTCCTGCATCTCCCATGGCTGAGACAATGTTATGCTTTGTCCACCCTGGGCCTGTTTTATAAAAGTGGGGTGGGGGCACTGGAGATTTTAATGACACTGGGGGTTATTTTTTGCAAATAGGAAACTCTCACCGTGGGTGTGTGATTAACTTACTAATGGCTAAGCTTTCGTGAAATCAACTCTGAGCCTTTCTGTCCCCACTGTTCCTGAGGAGCTATCAGAAGATGCTGGAGTGTCTTTTTTATGTTTTTGATCCTGAAGTGACGGTGAAGAAAAAGCACCTGCTGCAAATACTTGAGAAGGGATTCAAAGAGACCGAGCCAAACAAGGTAGTGCGGGTCACTGGAATAATCTCCGTGCTAGAGAGCGTGGTCGTCCACCTGTCTTCCCATCCCTACATCTCTGTTGATAGCAAGCTTCTGCTGCTCCCCCCCCCCAACCCCCGGAAGCTTCCTGACATGACAGACAGTCGTAAGCAGGCAAAAGGGCGGCCCAGGAAGTCCACCAAGTTTGCCTGATTTGACCTCATTCTTCTTGAAGTCTTCCTTCCTTCCTTCCTGGTGACGTTGAAATCTCCTTATTTAAGTGTCTCTAAAACTATCAGGAACCTCCAATACTACTTTAAACTGAACATGTTGAAAATACCCCATTAGCTGGCCTTGGCTGTGCTTTTTGGCCTACAGGCTTCTTTTTCCCTTTTTCTGCCACTGTTTCTTTTCTTTCCACCGTTCTGTCCTCACCTTATTGCTGGTCTCCGAGCTCTGATGAATCCAGCCCGCTTCCCTGCACTGTCTTGATGGGACAGCTGTAGCCACTGCTACAGAGCACTGCTTCCCCATCCATCTCACACTGTGTGTGACCCACATAAATAAGAACACTGCTGTGTTTGAGTCCTGACATCACTCCTCTCCAGATGTACCATGTTACCTGCCTCTGCCTACTTCTTTTTTCGTGATGTAGCCATGGAAACTTTGAACTCCTGACCTATCCACCTTCACTTCCCCAGTGCTGGAGTGAAAGGCATACACAACCACACCTAGTCTATGCAGTGGTAGGGACCAAACGTAGGCTTTGTGTGTGCTAGGCATACTCTCTACCAACTGAGCTGCACCCCGATCCCCTGTTCTTGTTTCTTCCTACCCTGTAAATGAATATGATAGTGGTATGTAGTTTTGCAAAGTTGTTAATAGTACCTAGTTGAATAGCATGTTTGAATGCTCATGTGTCACTATTAAACATCCAAAAAGTAGAAACAATTCAAATGCAAATCAATCAATAGATGAAAGGTTAGATAAAACTGCCACTAATTTACAGTAGATTATAAAGATAGATATAAAGAGAGATGAAATTCTGCCCTATGAGTTCATACAGCATAGGAGAACATTGAAATCATCATGTTAAGTGAAATAAGTCAAGAAAAAAATTTTGTTTAAGCACTACACTATGCAAAGCCAGAGATAAAGAAGGGACATCACTACTAGACCCTGGGGAGGTGAAGGGCAAAGACTTACTGTTTATTATGTACAGAGTTTCAGGTCAAGTTAGTGAAAGAGTTTTGACCATGGATGGGGATGATAACATCACAGTAATGTAAATACCCAATGAAACTGAGTTCTGTGCTTAAGGAACAGTTTTATCTTGTGTGTATTTTACCATATTAAAAGAGAATGATCAAAAAGTCTATTCTGGGATTGGGAAGACAATTCAGTTGGTCAAGTCTTTGCTATGCAAGGTTCTGAATTTCATCTCCTGCATCCGAATAAATCCTAGCTCTGGGGATACAGGAGAATTCCAGGAGCTTGCTGCATTTCAGTCTAGCCAAGTTGGCAAGTAAAACAGTTCCTGCCTCAAAAAACATCAAGAGTGATGGGAGACACATCTCATGTCAGTTTTTGTCACACACACACACACACACACACACACACACACACACACACACATAGGGCAGGGGTGGGTGACTCTGGGTAATGGATCAGAGGGAGTAGGAGCAGATGGCAGGGCAGTGACTTAGAGCTACTGTGATAGTCCAGGTGTTGTAAATGGTTCTGGCCCAGACTTTCTGGGCCGAGCCTCGAGGTTGAGTTCCACAGACCCACAGAATCACAGAATCACACAAATGCTTATGTTAATTTTACACTGGTTGACCTAGGACCCAGGCATATAATTTGCTAGTGCTTGCTCTCAATCTAACCCATCTTGTTCAGCCCTATGGCTGGGCACCTTTTCTCACAGCAGCATTCCCTCTGTGTCTCCTGGAAGCTCCTAGGACTCTGGCATCTGTGTCTGTGTCTGCTCTGAGATGTTCTTGAGTTTTCTTAGCCTTAGCCCCGCACACACTTCCTGTTTGCCTTTGGCCAATCAGCTTTTTATTAAACCCCATAGGTGGGACAAATATTTATATTACCAGCATAATCCCACTACACCTAGGCCATGGATGTAAGTGACTCTGGCACTGTCCTCATGGTACTTTCTTAGAGAATTC
>PVIH01013358.1:20229-58903 GCA_004025045.1 Sigmodon hispidus
CACCCCCCCCCCCCCCCGCCAGCCTCCATGAGTACTGAGTGCTGGAAGTGAGGTTAGTCTAAACCCTTGAGCTGAAACCTTAAACAGCAGCTTCCTTAGTGGAGAAAATGGCTGTCATTTCTTGAGCTAAACTATATACTGAAAAGACATTACTTTGGATATATTCAATTAAACAAATTGTGTTATTAAGGTTTACATGAAAAGTATATAGAAAGTTTCTGATATCTTACCATTATTATCTCAACCATGTGACTCATCAGTTTCCTTGGCTCCTTTTCAAGCTTTCCTTTGGCATCCATGATTGTGCTGGCTGGTTTTATGTCAACTTGACACAGGCTAAAGTCAGCTGAGAGAAGGAGCCTCAGTTGAGAAAATACTGCCATAAGATGGGGCTGTAAACAAGCCTGTAGGGCATTTTATTAATCAGTGATTGATGGGGGACTGTCCAGCCCATTGTGTGTGATGCCATCCCTGGACAGATAGTTCTGGGTTCTATAAGAAAGCAGGCCGAGAAAAGCCATGGGGAGCGCACCAGTAAGCAGCATCCCTTCATGGCCTCTGCATCAGCTCCTGCTCTAGGTTGCTGTCCTTGCTTGAGTTCCCACCCTGACTTTAGTGATAAACAGTGATGTGGAAATGTAAATGGGAAAAACCTCTTCCTTCCCAATTTGCTTTTGGTCATGATATTTCATCATAGCAACAGTTGCCGTACCTAAGGCAATCATATGACACTATTTCTGCCCTTCTAGCTTAAGTATATGTATATCCACCATGTGCATTCAGGTGCCCTTGGCAGTTGAAGCTACAGACAGTTTTGAGCTGCCATGTAGGTGCTAGGAATCCAACCCAGGATCTCTGGAAGAGTGGCAATTGCTTTTAACCACTGAGCCCTCTCTCTATAGACTTATTCTTCTAATGCTGTTGCTCTGCTGAAGATTTCTCTTTGTTTCTTCTCTCTATATATGGGAGTACTGTGAAGTTAAAGTTTACAATCTTCTCTCTACAAATACCATCACTTACTCACCTTGAGAAGATCTGTAGAATAAGAGCTGTTATTACGCAGCACCCAGAGGCCAGACCAGATAGGTGTCTATGCCACAATGGCACCCAGTGAATAAAGATAAACACATGAGTTCTGCTTCAGAAAACAGGCTCTGGACAACTACCTGAGCTCTTGTCTCAAAATCAAAATAAAATAAATCCTGGGATTACAGTTCCATAGTAGAGCACTTGCCTAGCGAGATGCCAAGTAAGTGGGAGAGAGATGGCAAACAACCCAACAGACCCTTGAACATCAAATATAGATTTACGTACACTTGTCAATATTGTGTAGGGTTTAAATCTCCGACTGAAATGTGGCCTCTTAGTAGTCTTGCTCAGCTCCCATTCTACTTTTGATGCTTCTTAGATTCTTAGACATCATCTTCATCTCCAGAGTCACCTACGTTATAGGAGCCTTCTTGGTTCCCACTAACTTAGGCTTGGCTCCCACTAACTTACTTTTGGCAGAAGTTTTAAACAACTAACCTTTACCAAATTTCACTCAGTTTTCCAGAAAGAAAGAAATTTCCTGCTTTTTATTCCATTGTTTTATGTGTTATGTGTGGTCTCCAGATTAAGTACAACAGCTTGTACAGGGATAAAATTGATTGGCTCTTGTTCCACAGGCAGCAGGATGGATAGGATGAAGTTCCTCTGTGATTCCAAAGGGAGAATCTCATCTTTGAACCACTCTTGTGCTGCAGGTTAAGGAGTGGGGTGGAGAACTCTGGCTAACCCTCCACAGTGCTAAGCATTGGTTTCATTGAGTAGCAACCACTTGGGAATCATTATTACAGAACTTGTATTTTATTGAAATGCCATCATTTGCAATTTTTTCTCTACTAGTGCATAACAGCAAGGAATATATTTATAAGTTCTTAATAAAAGTCTAATGAATGAGTGGATGATGGTCATAACTCCTATGAATGTATGTATGTACCTTAGTGCATTTTCTTCTCTGAAATATTTTTTTAAATTTCTATTTGGAGTCCCTCCTGTCTTTTAAGTCCAAGTCACCACCCCACTATTGCTTTCTACTTATTTAAGAAGGGCATCTTGTTTGATGTAGCTTATATTTTTAATTATTGTTCAGAGTTCCTGGCTTCTCTCTGTGCCCTGAGGGCCAGGGTTATAGTGTAGCTCCCCAATGCTCTGCAGGGAGATTGTAACTGAACGGGTAGCAGTGTTCAGTGCCAGGTGAGATTCTTTGCTGAAGTGTGGAATTTGTAGCCTCAGAAACTACACGTTAAGTATTTAATTTTTTTAAATAACTTTTTTGGGTAACTTTGGGTGTCAATTAGAAAAAAAGAAAAGAAACACACAAATGTGTGTGTGTGTGTGTGTGTGTGTGTGTGTGTGTGTGACATTTCAGACAAGACATAATTCTAAATAATTTGACTGTTACTCAAAACACTAATGATGAACTTAAAACTCTGAGATTGTGACAAGGACAAATAGAGCTGAGTGCAAATCATGACTTTTCCAATTTCTACATCTATCTTTGGGTACTCATATAATCTTCTATAGCACTGATCTTCTTACTCAATACTCATGTAATCTCTTATAGCTCAGATTTTCCCACTCAGTACTCATGTGATATCTTATAGCTTGCGATTCGTACTTAGAACAGTCAAGAATTTGCTCTTTAGAGCAATCCGTAATCATTCCTGATACAATTTGAGGGAAGTGAAATTTGTCACAACAAAAACTAACATGTTCCTGCCCAATTAGAAATGTTTTATTTCTGGAAAATCATGTGGACTGTATGGCATACATGGAAGTGAATGTGGTACCCCACCTGCGCCCAACCCCCACGGGGCCTTCTTTTCAGAGTAACAAGAGTTTCCCAAGTCCTTGTTGAAGGCTGTTGAACCCTCCACCGCGTGGTGATGTGGTTGATCTTGGCTTTGGCTGGTTTTCCCGGAACAAAATTTGTTCCTTATCACTTTTTCATAGACCTATTTGCATGTGAATTTTGAATATGTAAATTAATTTGCATAATGAAGCTACACCTGGAAGTTATCTGTTTCTTTGCAGATTGCTTTGGCAGACAGGAACATAAAATAAGAGCCATCTGCATTGAAATAGAAATGTTGTTGGTTTTGTTTTGTTTTGTTTTGTTTTAAAAAGAGTAGAAAAAAGTCTTCAGATTTTTTTTCCCCTTTGCAGCTACCTCTCAATAACGAAGCTGTTGCCCTTGTGAACAGTCTCAGTATGTGTGAGTGCCCCCGAATTGAATTCCTCCAGCAGAAATATAAGGATGAGATGAAAAACCCAGCAGACTGTGACCTCTTCAGACATGGTAATGCAAACAGTGCTTCTGAGTTCTTCACTTTCTCAGACTCTTCTAGATCGTCTTCATTCTTGATTTTATATAAGAGATTCTGTGCAGATTGTTTTAGTTCATTTTCACCAATATAGTGTTGTGTTCCTGTCAGGGTAGCTGCACTTTCCGCTAATACTCAGTGTTTATTGCATATCAGCCTCTGGAAGAAGAGAGTTGGTGCTACTCAGATATCTTCATCTGACTCACATATGCTTTTCAGAGTCTGCATTTGCATTGCATCATAAGAATGAACTCAAAAGTATGCATGTGTATTTCTTAACAGAAGCTAACTAGATCAGAAAGAGAAAAGAACTGGCTTCTATGTGAAATAATTAGATAATTTAGACAGGAAGGTTAGACTTCACTGATCCGGGTCTTCTCTAAGGTGGTAAGAAAACTTGATTGACTTACTATCAGCACAGACAGGTTGTGAGGCATGTGGCTTAGACATCATTCAATAGAAGGCAAAGCCGCATGTTAACATATTCAGTTACTACATGCTAGCCTTGTAGCTTACGTAGATGTCAGTGTTATCAGAGTGTTCTGTGTAGCATGAGTTGATTGAAGAAAGAAGGCACTCCAAGATGAAAATTTAAGGCCTATGTGGCAGCAGGAAGGTCCACTTTCTCTGATGGACTGAACCCCAAACAGCCATACAAAGGCATATTTATTGGTTATCACACAAAATTGTTCTTTGGGTTGAAGTATTTCCTCAAACCAAGGTCTCTGATCTAACCTATATGTCTCACTAAAGGAAAACATCACATGCCTTCATGACTTTAGTCTTTTATTGTGTGTCCTTTGCAACATGCAATAATCCAAGAGCTTTGGGTGTACCAGAGCGTGGTCTGACCATTATGTGACAGCTGCAAAGCCCTCTCAGTAAAAACAAGTCTACAATCATGAAAAATAATCACTGTTTTCCACAAAGTTGATAAATTACTATTCTTCAAGGTCAAAATACTTCTAGAATCAACTATTCATTCTAATGTGTACCCCAGATTCAGTAACTCTGCTAAATTTCTACGACACAGTACAAGAACCAATTTGCACCTATGGAAGGGTTTACTTATGGGGGGTGGGGGGGGGAATGGCGGGTTGTCATATCTGTTCTTGCCTCACCTTCCACTGTTTATTCTTCAGTTCCATATGTACTAATTTAATGCTTATTGTATATCAGGCACTGCTTGGTCTGTATAATCCAGTTTCTAACTAGTACCTGCAAATACCTGTAATCACATAATTAAATATAAAGTTACAGTTACTATAAGTATAAATATGAAGTATTGATACACATAATAAAGAGAATAGATAATCAGGCTAGGGATTAAGGGCACCTGTTCTTTTATCTCTCAGTCACCAAACTGACCGAGCATTGGATAGGTAGAACTCTGATTTGTGCTCAGTCAGGAACGTCTGCTGTGGCATGGTAGTAGAATGCCTTCCTGGTGTGCCTGAAGCCTTGGCCTTAAGCCCTGACCTAGCAGCACTCACCCACTTACTGATTCTTTACAAATAGTATTCCAGGATCCAGACCACAGTTCTGCTGGAATGATTAATGGCAAACTGTAAGCTATGTGTAATTTACAGTCCTTTGTGTAATTAAATATCATAAGATGCTCCAGCTGATTGCTAAATCAAGGACTCTTGAAAAAAAAACTCCAATACTTTATAAACCATTTCTTTTCATTTTTAGAAGATATTTCCTTTATTAAAAACCCCTCATATTTACTGTTGACCTGCATGATAGGAAAGAACACACACCACTTCAGAGGCTTTGCTAAATCATTGTGTCCATTCCTAGTTTCTCTATAGTTTTATTTGGTTATTTGGTTTTTTGTTCCACTCTATAGCCTTGCAGCCCGTATGATGTGGGATGTCTTTCTGTAGGTTATGAATATGCTTTATCACCATTTGCTAATAAAGAAGCTGTTTTGGCCTAAGACAGCTTAGAGGTACATAATAACTACACTTCAGTATGTAGCTAAGCTTGGCCTAGAAGTTGTAAGGGTTCCGCTTCTGCCTCTTAAGTGTGGGATTATAAATGTGAGCCGTGTCCAGCACTTAAAGATTTTTTTCACTACAATCATGATGCTCCTTTTATGGCTAGATCATTTATTTAACAGATTTGTGCTAGTTCCTATTTGAATCAAGTTGTGTGCTGTGCACTATGTAGTAACAAGCAAGATAACCACGGCCTCTGCCTTTACATAACTTGAATCATGCTTGAGATTAATAAAGATTACATTAGAAATTTGTTATGGTCATATTTGATAAATTATGTCTTTTTTCCCATACTTAGGCACCATCCTCATTGCAAAAGTTTTTCTTGGCCAGAGTGTTCAGGCCCGTGAACAGGAGCCCATCAGTAAAGCCAACTATCCCATGGTTAACTCTGTGTTCATGCCTCAGAGGAATTTGCTAAGTATGTCTGCCAAAAACAAAAATATGTGCTTTCAAACATGTCTGTGTATGTCTATAATATAGCTAGTGATCTAACCTCTACCTAACAAGACCTATAGTCTTTTCTATGAAAACCTACTTCTAGATACTAGTGATTTTTCTGTTACTCATATCAGTGAGGTGTGTGTATGTGATTTATTCCACAAATTTTAACTATGATTTGTGGGAGGGGTACGTGTGTATGTATCCATCTACACACTTAACTCTCTGTATCTGGGAGAGATTAGTCCTAGAATATGAATACACACACACACACACACACACACACACACACACACACACACACACAAACACACACATCCTACCTATAGATATGAAACTTCATGGATTCTCAAGCCCTTATCAGATATCATAGTATATCATGCCACCTACACAGTTTTCCTGGGTACATTACACTATCTCAATATTGCTTTAATACCTAATAAAGAATAAATGAAATGCTATAAATCATGGCTGTGTTCATTGTTCCAGGAATAGTGATATGAAAATAATCTGTACGTGTTCACTAGAGATATTTTCTTTAAAAAAAATTGTTTTTCGGTTTTTGAATCCATTGTTGCAGAAGCCGTGAAGATGGAGGTTTCCATGTGTGAGTGTGTACAAATGTGTACATACAAATGTATAGATGTATTAGTTCATACTAGTTTTCAAATGATTAAAAAGGAACCTTTAATAAAGGCTTTAGAGTGCTATACTTGTCAAAACTCCATGGTTATTTATTCATTGGTAAAATAATAAGCATAAGCATCATTACACTGTGGAGAAAGGGCTGTTATCATTCTGACATCCATGTTGGAGCATGGGAGGATTTTTATAACACCCTCAGTTTTATAACTGTGAGAAATTGTTGGTAAAGCCTTGCTGTTACTTTTTCATCTGTACTAGAGGAAAAAGGTTTATCATATTTTGAATGTCTTGCTTGATTTTTTTTTTTTACCCTAGATTCTATCATAGGACAGAGACGCTGTGAATGCGGCTATCGGCAGTTCAAGTGGTTTGTCTTTGACCATGACCTTGTTTTGCCAGAGTACATCGTTGAATTTGAATATATCACAGTGGTATGCATTATTGTACATTTTTAAAAACAGGGATTCCTTAACTGGGAATTGAGATTTTGAAACCCAGTAAAGTTATGCTGAACTTGTATATGCTTATTTGTGCTTTGTGTGTGTGTGTGTGTGTGTGTGTGTGTGTGTGTGTGCATGCTGGGCTGTTCTGTGAAGCACTGAATTTTCAAAACATGTTGTTATGAAACCTAAATACCTTTATTATGTGAGCATGTTGTAGGAACATTATACAGCCATAGTATCACTGGGAAAGATTCAAAGCCATGGTTGCCTACAGAATAACCATGGGAAGCTACCTCCTCCCTAGGCTCCTCTTTTACCAATGCAGCATCCACCTAATAGTTTTGTGCTCAGTTCTCTTCTGTTGACATACATGACAACACACAGTCTTAGCTGGTAGGATCAAAGTCTATGCCTTGCTTTCATATACGTTGTAAACGTATTTTGTTTCATAGATATATAAGATTCTTCTTTCTGTGGCTATGTACTATTCAGTAAAACCTTGATTTACACTTTCCTGTGTTAAATGTTCCTTATAACAAATATAAGTTGTATATAGCTTTCACTATTTGAAATAATATTTGAGTAAATATTATATATGACTATAGAAGTTCCTATGCAAAAGAGAGCTATTGTGAAAAATATAAAATCAACAGATAAGTACATTTTAAATTGTGACATTGCCCCATCTCCTCCACAAAGGTTTGACCATTTTACATGTCTTCCCCAGAGTATGACAGGCCTTGTTTTTTGGTTTTTTGTTTTGTTTTGTTTTTGCATCCTCACCAGCATTGTACATTATCAATTTTTTTATTTTCTTAAGAAAAAGTAGAATATTTCAAACTTCATATGCTTAAAACTTTTCACAAAATTACAAATCACCTGCTAAATTCCTGGGTCACTTCTATGAGACTGTTGTTTTCATACTGAAACAGTTTACAATTATATATTATGGATATTAATATTTTATTTTATAGTACAAATATTTTTGTTGTCTTTTAATTTTACCTATAATAAAAAGTTAACACTAATGTGAGGCTTGTAAATTTCTCAATTTTGACTCTCTTATCTTCTCCAATGTAGATTTTGAATTTTACGTCTTTTTTCAAGTCCTATAATAAATATCTTGTTTCCTCCAGTCCTTACTTAGCTTATTTTAAAACTTTCAAATATTACCTAGAAATTACCTTATATTTTGTGACTTGAAGGATTAATCTATTTGTGTTCTTAACTAGTAATAGATACTATCTACTCACCATTCTTTTTGCTTTGCTTTGAAATACTACCCCTCATTACAAGTATTTTAAAATTTAGGAATCTATGTTCATTCTCTGTTCTGTTCTATTGATTGATTGACTTACCAAACTTTGTACTCTAACTACAATTCATTTTAGTTAAACACAACCTTTATATGTGTTTAAATATACAATATAATAAATTTCCTTGCCTTATCTTTTAAGAACTTTTCTTACCCTTGAACATTTTGTCTCCTAGTAAAAATTAAAATCAGCTCATCAATTTCTATTAAAAACACCTTCTAAAAAAATTCTTGGCCATTTTTTTCCTCAAACTTTTTAAATCAGTTTATCAGTTCTAAGTATTTATTTTAGTGGTTGTTTATATTTATTGTATTATTTGTTCTATTCTTTTCTTTAGTGTCTTATAATTTCATTATAAATTCCATATTCTCCTACATTTAAAAAACATATTCTGGTTAATTATTTTGTTTTCTTCTAGAGTCAGAAGAAAGCTTGCCTATGTAGCTCTTACTTGCTCATTCATAGTTCATGCTATAATTACTCCCCCCAAAACTACAGAAGGTAGCTTCCTGCTTTTATTTATATGTTCTAAACATTACATTTCTTAACTGTCATCACCTACATATGTTTCTACTTAGAAGTTACATTTCTGATCCTACTACTATATCGATCCCTTCTGCTTTATGTCTGATCATTTCTAGATGCTTGTGTCCTATGTCATAAAATATTTTAACCTACTTCTTTGCCGATTTTAAAAACTCTTTATGGATAAGAATTACTCATCTATGTTTAGCTCATGATCCTCATCTATGCTTATATATTTATGTACTAATGTAATTTTTATTTTCCTAGATAGTATTGTATAACTGCAAAAGTCAATTCTTTTCTATACAGACTATTTGGATTTTAAAATAACAAATAAGTAACTGAATTTTCAACATTTGAAATATTTTTCAGGTCAAAGTTCACTCTTTATTTTCTACATTAAACACTGTTATTCTAGAAGAAGGCAAAAAATATTCTGAAGGCTTAATATTCTCACAGGATTTGAAATTTGATGACGAGGTTATGAAGATGGAGCCTAAGATTAAGCCCCGCCCCAAAATCATCAGCTTGGATGATAAGACGATAATATCACTTGCAAAGACTAACATTTACAGCCACATTGTGGTGAGTATTGATAGAGCAAAATTGGAAAAAGGAAACTTGAGTTTGAAGTTTGAATCTAGTATGTGGAGTCTGGGGTTACTAAGTTACTACCTGATGTTGCCAGAAGTTGCATAATTTGATTAAAAAGTGCCCACTCCCTCTCTTTGTGTATACACTAGACTGGTGTTCTCTAGTACTAACCATGTGAGAACCAATGTGCTATTTTAAGTTTCCCAATGTCTCTGTCACAGTTTTGTTAAAGGCAAAACTCATTTTAATGATACATTTCATTTAACCTAAATATATAAAATATTTCAAAATGCAATCATTGTTAAAATTTATTAAGGAGATACATTAGTATTAAGTCTTAATTTTTTGAGTATTTTTTCTACGAACATTAAGTCTAGCCTGTGTTGGGTGTTCAATAGCCATTTGAAGTGGCTTTCTAAGAAGTAAATGATTTTACTCTGAATGATCAACAATCTTTCTTTAAATTATTTTGATAAAAGCATAGTTCTAATCAGTGTCTAATGTCAACCAATGGGTACAGAAAAACTTGAGTTTTACATATATGTTGGCAGAATTTGAATAACTGATTCAGGTGACATATTGTACATTGAGTCAACTCTACTTAAGATGGTAACCTACCTGCATGTCTGATTCTGAGACGATCAGTTTCCAATGTGCTGCTACCATGATTTCAAAACTACCATCATCTCTGGTGATATCATAGCCTTCTAATGGGACTTATGACCTCTACCATGGCAATTCTGAAGCTCAAGGAAGTACCATTTACTTTGTAGTCTGCTAATCAATATATAACTAAAAAAATTCAGGGCAGGAGAAATGGCTCATCCAGGAAAGTGCTTGCTTCTGTGACCTGTGTCAGATCTTCAGACCCACATGTGGAAGAATAAGCCTTCTGCAAATTGTCTTCTGACTGTCACATGTATGCCAAGACACCCACACTTATCAATAACTAAGTGGATGGATAGATAAGATAGACATTGTATCTTATTTCAAAAATCAATAGGAAAGAGGTTCTGGGAGGCGTAACAAAGCTCCGCCCCCAGCGCCTGCTCTACTCAATCTCCGCTGATCTTTTCAAAATGCAAACCTAATCATGTTAGTTACATCCTACCTCAGTGCTCTTAATCGCTGAGCCACATGCCTACTTAAAATTTGCCATTGCTCTAGAATGATCCTCAAGCCTTTAACTTGGGCTATAAGCTTCCCCTGGCCTAGAAGTGAGATGGACCCACTCACATCAATAATTAATCAAGAAAATGCTTCACAGATTTGCCTATAGGCCATTTGATGGAGATGCTTTCCCAACTGAGCTTCCTCTTTTCAGACTGCAGCTTATGTCAAGTTGACAAAAAAATAACCTGGACAGTATTGCAAATGAAAAACTACTTTCCCACCTCAACAACATCAGTTTTGTTTAGTGAATATATGTGTGTGTATACATATATATGCATCGTTTAACATACACACACATACACACACACACACACACACACACACATATATGAATGTGGGAATCCTGGATGAGCTTTATAGAGATGATTTTTATATGGACATTTTTAAGACTTTGAAAAAATACAATTTTTTTAAGATAGGAAAAGTCTGCTTGTTTATAGCTGCCAGACAGAGAAAATATTCTGTCTATAGAAACATGATTTTGAAAGCTACTACTGTCTTGCAGAAGCACTGAGGACTTTAGTCTAACTCAAACACAAGGTTGGGATGGTGGAGGTTGTGGGGGGCATGTGTATTGGAATTCATAATTGGAAGGCATAAAGTCAAGGAAGGAAGTTTAAGAGATTAGAGCCACATTATAGAATGGGTTTTGGAGACCAAATTTAAATCTTTTTATATTTCAAGAAACAGAATCTCACTTCTTAAGATCCAAACTTTGGTATCTTCTGAGTATTCTTAATGGCATAGTCAGGCATGGGTATGAGGATCCAGTCGAACTGGAGCTCTGGTCCAAAGAGAAATCAGTCAGTATGAGGCACTGGTATGGGTAAAGGAATGAACACCTGGCTTGAGAAGCATGTCTACAGTCAAATAGATATGAAAAAGAAGAAAATGGTAATCAATAGATAATGAAACTCTTAAACCATGCAGCCTTATGGAGTAGATGAATTCCATTTGAGATACATTAAATATGATAAGGCATCTGTACAAACTATCACTGATTTTCAGAATTGTCTGCACAATTTAGCCTTTCTTACAAATTTAGCCAATTTTGAATACTATTAGTTTTTAATAGTTGTTTCACCCCAAGAGGAACTTGGTCTTATCTACAACACAAAATGATTGCAATACACACCCAAATTCATTCCACAATGCCATTTGCGACTACTGTGATGGGTTAGTTGCACTATACATTTCTTTGTGCTTTTTTTTCTTAATTTGTAGTCTACCAAAAAATACCTCTTCACTTAATGCCATTCTTAACAGTGAGCTTTTAAAGACAGAGAAGGGTATAGATATCATAAGCACTTGTAAATATAGAACTGCAGCAATGTTCATTTTTAATATCTGAGGGAGAGATGTAAAGAGAATATCTGGGCCACCTTCTGATGTAGACATGGTCTTAGATGGCCTGTCACTTTATTCGTTGACATTCTGTTCCTCGGTTTCAAGACTCTCGGATTTTCTTTTTAGTCCAGTGGCTCAGTCAAGATACGCCCCTGTCATCTCCTTCCTGTGAGGTCTTCTGCCTGATGTCTCAAATCAGGAGAACCTTTTCCTTAACAAATTCCTAAATCAAAATATTTATTAACTAAAAATAATTTTTTGTTAATTATTAACAAACTTAGACCAAGTAGAAAGTCATGTTAATCACCTACCAGGCCCATTGATGTTGTTATAAACTATTTTTAACTTTTAACATCACATAGTACATTTACTTACTTTATTAGCATTTTCTAGATATTATTCAAAACAACTGTGCTCTCATTTTGCATTATTATAGATTATTTAATTATTCTACACTTGATCTTATTCCAAAGGCTGAGAAGTAATGATAATTATTCTACATATGTTAGATATTAACACCTAATTGTGTTGCAGAAAGTAATGTATTTTATTTTTAATTGTATTGTATTTTAATTTTCTTTTGCTTCAGAGTCTGAATCTACATGGGAATAGCTTGAGTAAACTGAGAGAGCTTTCCAAGTTAACTGCACTTCGAAAACTGAATATTAGCTTTAATGAATTTACTTGCTTAGATGATGTATACCATTTGGTAAGAGCTGCTCTTTTAAAACATGAATCCCAAATCAAATGCACAGAAGCAGGATGATGGTCTGGACCTTGGGGAAAAGGAAATATGGGTCAAAGGAAAGAAACTTTCAGTTATGAGACAACCATGTTCTGTGGATCTGATGTACAGCACAGGTGGTCATTGTGTTAATTAGATGGCTTTATTATTTATTTTAATATTTACTATAAACAAAATGAAGATAGATTCAAATAAACCCTACAAATAAGTGACTTCTAGCACTCCTAAAGGAGAGCTTGCTTTATAAGCAGTCCTCACAGAAAGAAGGGAAAGTTTGCTGCCTAGGGCCAAAGCCCCCTTGGGCCACTTTCTATGTCCATCCCCTCAATCTTCTCTTTGGGCTGTCCCTGGCACTACTATCACCCAAGTGCACGTTGCTTCCATAACAGTTTGGCTTTGTCATTTTAGGAAAAGCACATTTTATTGTTGGCAACCAGTTATTTTACTTCTAATAGTTTATCACTATTTCAGAGGCAGTGCACAGATAGTCTTGATAGCAGAAAACATGTTATCACCACTATGTAGAAATCACATCTTTGCATCATACATTTTAGGTCCCATTTAAAGATTTCCTTTGGGTCCTGTATCTTTCCCCATTGTTTATCTGGAGAATTAAGAACACACAGCATAGCAGTTACTGTCGCTCTTGCTGCTGCCTGTTGTGCTGTTGAGTTAGAAATGTAGACATCTTAGTGTAATGTTTAAGACTTTTGAAATATTAACACACTAAGTATTATGATATTCAGTTATGAAAGATCATTTTGGATAATGCATAATGAAATGTGAAAATCCTAAATTTATACAAAATGATAGGAAAGTATATATATGAAAATAATAGAAAGAAGTTTTTCAGCTCTTTCTAGTAACAGACTTATAAAGGTTTTCCAGTTTTCTTCCTTTTATTTATTTTTTCTTTTTCCAAGTTTTCAATAAATAATGTGCTAATTTTATTATTGTAACATTATTTAAAACTGTATAAATTTTAAATATCATGCTGGGAATTGAAACTAAGGCCTTGTACATGCCATGTAAACACTCTAGCATTGACCCATCTTTTATTTCAGATAGGTTCTCAGAAAGTTTCCATTGTTAGCCTTGAATTCTCTCTGTAAAAACAGACAGGCCTTGAATATCTTATCCTCCTGCTTTGCCTCTTGAGGAGCAGGGATAACTGGCCTATACCATAAGCCTGTACCATGAAGCTATATCATGATCTATACCATGAGCCTACACCCTGAAGCAATATCATGAGTCTACACCTTGAGCTTACACCATGAGGCCTAGCTTTAGAAAACCATGTACCCCAAAAAAGAAAATTATAGAATAAAATTATTTTTCCCTAAGGATGTTCTCTGTGAGTGAGGCTGTTTCAAAGATATAACCAGAAGTCTAGATGTAAAGATATATTTTATTGTGGGTAACAAGTTGTCTTGCAAGTCACTGTTTGCCTGCCCTCTTGTGCAAAAAGATCCTGTGGTTCTGTGTTCTGAGAGATTGGAAACCTATGCTATAGCCTCTAAGAAGAACTGGCTCTGTGTGTGTGTGTGTGTGTGTGTGATAGTAATCCGACATTATCAAAGTCATACTCTAATGGAGTAACTCGCCTACAATCCCTGTCTTCTTCCAAATTTATAATCTGCCTTGGGATCTTTCACATTACAAGAGTAAAGCTTGAGGTCAGAAAGGATTACTGAAATGATCTGGAGTATCGTTACCCTTGTAGCAGAGTGACTCAGTGTAGGTTTCCTGTGAGCATTCTAAGAAAACGTGATGTATTTAAAGAAGTGGAGAAAAGTCATTGGTAAATACAAACCCCTATTTGTATGTGCTGCAGTATAACCTTGAGTATTTGGATGCCAGCCATAACCACGTGATAACTCTGGAGGGATTTCGAGGTCTGATGAAACTGAAGCATTTAGACCTGAGCTGGAACCAGCTGAAGAAGACTGGAGATGAGATCAATGTGTTGTGCAAACACACCACAAGCCTTCTCACCCTTGACATCCAGCACAATCCCTGGCAGAAGGTATGTGTCAGACACCATTAGAGAGGCAGATACTCTCCTTCAGAGCCATTCCCTCTGCCTTGTTGGCCAAAGTAGCCAGAAATAGGGAAGCCACCCCTTTTTTTGTGCTCCCTTTAAAGTCCTTCATAAGCAAGTTTAGGGTGGTCACCTAGTGAATGTGATGTGACTCTAATGTAATGTCATACCGATAACTTGTAACCTGTGACAATTTGAGCATATTATTGCTCTAGGAGTGATGAATGTCATAGCCATCTGCAAACTTCTAGAGAATTCACATGTCAGTGTGATAGAATGCTTTTGTAATGACACATAGGAGTCCAAGGATAATATGATACAGTGAGGGAAGCATACTGTTATGGAGGGAACAGTATTTTACAATGTGCCCTAAACTTTGAATGAAAAATGTTTGTTTACTTTTCAATGTTCATTATTTATTATCTTTTAAATATATCAAACATGTCCCCTAATAAACCTGAATTTTAAAATTATATTTTGTTATAGAAAGGAAATTTGAACATTATTTTATTATTAATCATGGTATACATTTAAGATTATCTCCAGGTATTTTAAATGAGGCCAAATTCTATACTTTTAAAGGCCTTTTTTATTACTTCTAAAATATACATAGAATCAGACACTGCACTTGAGAGGCAGATGCAGGAAAGCTGTGAGTTCAAGACCAGCCTACATTCTATAGTAAGACCCTTCTCAAGAATAAATAACTAAATGGCATTTGTAAGGCTATAATTATTGTCTTAAAAGTGCTAGTAAAATGGTTAATTCTATTAAATGGACCATATTACTAAATTTATGTCATTGAAATTCTTTTTTTTTTAAGCTAAGTAAAAATGAGCAATGTTTTTCTTTGACCAAAGCAGACTTCTTGAGTTGTTACTGTCTCCCTGTAGTCAAGTTGAACGTCAAAGGCAGGTGATCCATGCTGAGTCCAGCATAGAGCTCCATGGCTTATTGCCTACTCGATAAGCAAGAATCGCCACCATGGTTCCCTTCATCCTTTTTTACTACAGACACTTTCCAGTAGCTCTTTGTATCTCCCTCCCAGAGTGATAGACTCGCACCCTGAAAATCAAACAGGTTTATCCTTACAAAATGTAATTCCAACTATTACTTAAAGAATTAAATTAAGCCTTAATCTTTATAAGTATATAGTAAGAAGAGAGATGTACAGTTTTCAATTATATGGTAAGAAAGGAAGTGCTATTTTTCAATGCCATAATGCATGTGATCATGTGATATTTTATTCAAATTAACTTTTTGGTATTTTTTTCCTAAGCCAGCCACATTGAGGCTGAGTGTTATTGGCAGACTGAAGACTCTTACACACTTAGACGGAATCCTCATCTCTGAAGAAGAAGCCAGAGCAGCCATGAAGTTCATTAATGGAACAAAAATTACTCAGGTTGGAGTCAGAAGGTTACTATTCGTTACGTTAGATGGGACATACAAGTAATACTTTTTGCCTCTTATTTCCTTTCATTAAGTTTGACATTCTCTCCTAACATACTAATGAAAATCAACATATAGTGATGTTACCACCTGACAATGTTTCTCTTTTTCAGTGTGCGCCTGCCTTACCTCTCCACATAAATGCCAACAGGTTCTACCAATTACCTTGGAACCGTGCCAAATGCCACTCTCCTCTCCCCAGTATCTCCAGAGCAACTATTTTTTTTCTAGTCTCATGAACTTTCTAGAGGCTGCATGAAAATAGCAGTATTTGTGCATTCAATAAACTTAGAAGGCTTTGAGAAAGCCATTAGCAAGGTATCTACTTAGTATAGTATTATGCATAACTGGCTGGAAAAAAAAAAAACTCTAACTTTTTAGCCTCTGGGGGAAGAAATACTATACAGATATAGAATCCTGTGCTTTGGGTGTTGGTGATGTAGATTAGTGACAGAACTCAAAGGAGGCTCCATTTCTTTTGCCTTATCTTTTGTGGAAATTTTGAATGTTAATTCCTTAACAACACAACAATTGGTTTGGAATCTACTCAAAATAAACAGAAGAAAAATTTTGTTGATAAAATTATAATTAATTGATTGAGAAAGACTTAGAAATTTGCCTCAATAGAAATCAAAGACTACTAAATTTTTTAAGATGTGATATTGGCAACAAATTAGAAGACAGACCAACATCTCAAAACAGAGACCACAGTAGAGACCTGAACCTCTGGGAGAGCATGATAGACAGACTCACCTTTGCAGACCAAAGTGTCTGCTCTGTAGGACGTGCTAGGGCAAATGCCTTAAAGCTTCACTGCAAAAGGTAAAACCAAGAATGTTTTAGGAGAAAATTTACTTGTGATTTATTCTTTTGATCATGGTAAGAAATTGTTTATAAGTAAGGAAGCAACAGGCATAACCCTGAAAGACAGAGTTTGTCTGCAATAGAACTATTGCAGCCCTTCCTTAAAGGGTATGACAAGGAAAGAAACTAAAGAGAGAGGAAGTGTGCTAGGGAAGAAAATTTACAACACAAGTGTCAAAATATAGTCTTTATCAGTATCAAAAATACGTACAGTAAAAGACAACCAACGGAGGGCGGGGGCCAAAAGACATTTTAGTGGATAGGATATCAGAACAGTCAACTAATTCAGAAAAAGATGCTTTACTACATGATTATTTAAAAAAATGAAGGTTCAAACCACAATAATCTGCCAGTTACCTAAATCATACAGAATGGTGAATATTTTAAGTTTCAGCAGAATACAAAATAGTAATTATAATTGTTACAATCACTTTGGAAAAATTATTTGACTCACCACTCCTCCCTTCACTTTCACCCCCCCACACACACACAAACACACAAACACACAAACACACACGTCCATATCCCAGCAGTTTTGCTTGGGATCAGATTCTCCGTGGAAACCCTTGTGTATGTACAGGAGCCATGCATAAGGCCACAAGGGAATCCACCATGGCAATGTTCTTAATAACAAAAGCTTGGGAAGAAACTTCAGTGTTCATGGTCAGCAGAGTCATTAAGAAAATCCTATACAAGGCTAGAGATGTAGCCCAGTTAGTACCCAAGTGCTTGCCTTGCATGCAAAAAGTCTTGAGGTCAGTCTACATAAAACAGGCATGGTGTGAGCATCTGTATCTCCAGCACTTAGGAGGTAGAGGCAGGTGAATCAGGTCATCCTAAACTACATAGAAAGTTCAAGGACATCCTGGTTTACATGAGACTTTGTCTGGAAAAGAGATTAAAAATGGGAGAAAGTCACAAAGAGGGAACATACATTTCTGATTACAAATGAACTCCAGCTAAACAGTGAAGCAGAGAGGAATCTCGTAATGTTGAAAAGGAGTAATGTGACAGAATACATACTGCTGGTGTCCAAATAGTTAAGCAATGTAAGGCTTAATGGTGTGTTGTATATGAACACAAACAGGACTAAAGAGAAGAAAGCAAGTGACTGGTAGACAAAAATGTTGCAATGGATGTGAGGGAGCTTGGGATGGGACCGTAGAAGCTTGTAACAGTGGTGCTGTTCTTGGCCGTAAGTCAGTTTCATGAGTTCATTATATGGATTGTAGAATATAAGCATTCTTGAAGTTGTTATCTTATAATACCTCAATGTTTGCAAAACAAGAGAAATTAAAAGTTAAAATTTATGTGCATGTAAAGGATATTTTAAGGTATAGAAAATGTTTTAAAATCATTTATTGGGTTATTCATCTTTCCTGGGAAACAAAACTTAGATATATGTAAATGAACAACAGTATGCTATTACTTTTATTCATCATATTTTCTGTTTTATTAGTTAACTCTCCTACAGAATTCTAGTTCTAAAGAAGAAAGACCTCGGATGCTTAGTATATGGCCTTCTGCCAAAATTCTGACACAGATTTCAAAGTTAGGACCACATTTTCACATGACTGGGAACTGGTACTTGAAGGTACGGGCTCATCCTCCCAACCTTACATTGTTTTATTTAAATTGATCCTTGTATTCAGCATTGGTGTGAACCACAGAGCAGACACAAACAGATTAGGAACAAAAATTTAAGAAATAAATAAGATGGAAGAGAAAGTCTTAAAATGAATTTTCTTAGCAAACATCCAATATGTGATACACTGTTTTAAAATGTCATCCTAATATTATACTTTAGCCCCTCTGAACTCATTTGTCTTGCAAAGTCAAAACCTTGTTCTCCTAGACTGTTTCCCTGGCCTCTCACCTCCATTCCCAAAAACCACCAACCAATCTTCTTTCTGCCTATATAAGTTCAACTATTTAGATTTTACATCTAATTGAGATCACAGTGTTTAGTTATAATACATGACTACCAAATAAAATGACATACCTATGGAATAGTTATCATTTTCATGGTCAATTATACTTCAATAGTTAGGAAAGCATATAAGGCAATCTATCATCTTAAGGTAGTAAATGTACCCTGTGTGTGTATATGTGTGTGTGTGTGTGTGTGTGTGTAAAATAAAACATAAAATGGTAAGGCCAAGTTCTAGGGAGATGTTACACGGGCTCATCTTCAACTGTGGTTATCACGGAATTGGAGAAAGGTCAGCTATAAACTGAACAACAGTTTTTATATCAAATTTTAGCCAATTTAATGCTCAGAGTCAGAGATCAAGCCAATATTCTATTTGCAAGGGAGCAGAAATTTTGGCAAGAAAATCAGGGAGTTATCCAGGCCTTTGCCAGGGACAAGTCACGGCCCCAATGGCTTCTTGCTGCCTAAGACCACCTGACCATATCAGAGTTCTTTCTAGTGCAGACGTGAAGGAAGCGAAGAAGCTGGTAGAAGTCTTGAAAATGATAAATATTAGTGACATTTTTATCATACAGCATATGTTGATATTGGGTTGCAATGTAGGCTCAGTGAAAGAAAGCCTTTGCAGTCCCAAGTTTTGCAATCAGAATTTGCTTTAAATGTGACTCAAATGAGGTTTAGATGGCCAGGTTTTAATATCTACTACTAACAATAGGCCAAGTTGGTAAGGAGTGCCCTGAGGCAAAGTAGAGACAGCCTTAGCTGTCCCCAAAGTGACTGACAGCTTTTTGCTAATGATGTCCTAGTAGTTGAAGGTGAAATCTGCCATGCCATTGTGTCCACAGTACAATAAAATCCCTGATAGAGTCTTTTCAAGCTCTAACTCTCTTATAAACTAAGAGTGTCCAGTTCCTAAAGGCATTCTGGCATTTTCTTGTAACACTTGGACTGTTTTGTTAGCTTTTAAAATCTAATAGTTTTGAATTTTTTTGCAAGATTCAGAAGTAACATGTAATATAAATTATTGTATAGATAACTGCCTTAAATTTAGATGGACAACATCTCTTTGAAATCACAAATCTAGAAAAATTGGAGAATTTGAAATGGGCATCATTCAGTAATAATAACCTCTCCAAGATGGAAGGCCTGGAATCCTGCATCAACTTGGAGGAGCTCACATTAGATGGCAACTGCATATCAAAAATAGAAGGTGAGATAGATGCTTGTTAAGAGCCACCAAGCCTCAAGTAACTCAGTAATGCTAAGGACAGAGTTCTCAAAGGCAAAGGTATCTAGAGAAGCATTGAGAAGACCTGCATCAGGGTCTTCTGAATTTCTCTTAATGAACCTCAGCAGCTAACTGTCTCCGCCCAATGCAGAGGATTACCTTCAGTTACCAAACCTAGTGAGTAGAAATGAGATGTCCATTAACATTTGTGACATTGAAGGAATGTATGGATGAGGTTTGCTTTGCTGGATAAAGAGTTAAGGCTGTGTTTAGAAATGTAAAGACAAAAAATGAAAATTATACTTACTAAAAATTTAAAATGGAAAATCTATATACATTTTTTCTGTCTCCACTTACAAAGCAAGTTAGTCTGCTTTACTAAGGCCTCAGTTGTAATGAGGTGAGCATATTTTGAGTACTTTAAATGTAATATAAAAACATTCATGTTATGCCAGAGAGTAAAGTGAAATTCCCTACCCCACCATGTATCCTAGATTTCTCAAATCCCTTTGGTTTGTGCTTTTCTGCAGCTAAAAATCTTAACAGTTAGACAGTAAGTTCTGGAATATTTGAAAAGAAGTATTGTATGACTTTCTCAGCCTCTATCCTGACCCTCACTTGAAGCCTTTAATGGCAAGAAATTGAAAAAAATCTTCTTTGACCTGCGAAAAAATGTCTTGTATTCTCTCTTTAAAAAAAAAAAATCCTAGTTAATTCCATACTCCCTTAAGAGTAGTTTGGACATACCATGTGCATGGATGAGGAAATGGAAAAGTACTTGTATCACTTTCTATAGGCCCGCGTAATACATTTGGAGCCAAGTCTGACTCCAAAGTTCTTATCTTCCAGCCAGGTGCGTGGCGATACATGCCAGTTTTCCCAGCACTGGTGTCTGAGTCAGGAGGACTGTGCTCTGTGAATTCAAGTCCTGTCTGAGCTACATAGTGAGACCTTGTCTTAAAAAACGGAAGTCCGGGGCTGGAGAGATGGCTCAGTGGTTAAGAGCACCGTCTGCTCTTCCAGAGGACCCGGGTTCGATTCCCAGCACCCACATGGCAGCTAACAACTGTCTGTAGTTCCAGTTCCAGGCAAACACCAAGGCTAATAAATAAAGTTTAAAAGAAAAAAAAAGAATTTAAAAAAAACAAAAAAAAAAAAAACGGAAGTCCTTCCTTTCAGTTGTGCTTCCGGCCTGCATGCTTCTTCAGTGGCTGCAGCACAGGGCAAACATTAGGGTTAAGTGTCTGCTGGGAGTAGGCAGCTTCAGAACTTTATTTTAAAAATAATTTTAAGCATGTAATATGAGAATTGAGCTAAATGGTTGTCATTAATACAGCCGATTCCCTAACTTCCAGACTGTTATACTCTGGTTTCCAATCATTAGTATTTCAACCTGAGAGCTGGTAGCTATTTTATTTTTACTTTTTGAAGAAGAAATCATTGCCTACAAAGTGCCTTTCTTTAACACCTAATAAAAATGAATCTTCTTAGAAATTCAAAATCAAAATCTAATGCATGAGTAGAGCTTTCTGCACATGACTGTGTCTTTCTGAAACACAAAGAAAAAAATGGTCGAATGATGGCTACTGTCACAGATTCCTTTAAAGTTGTTTAAATTTACAAATGATAGCATCAGTACAGCAGCCAACTTGTTCTGTTTGAAACTAACCTACTGTCTGAATTGCTCCTTGACTCTGCTGATATTCCAGGCATCGCCAGGCTGACTAAACTAAGCCGCCTCAGCATGAACAACAACCTTCTCACTGGCTTGGAAAAGCATACTTTTGATAACATGCTTCATCTCCACTCACTTTCTCTGGAGAACAACAGGATCACATCACTGAGTGCGCTACAGAAGATGTTTACTCTGATAGAGTTGTACGTAAGCAATAACTACATAGCTGTAAATCAAGAGATCTACAACTTAAAGGTGAGCCCCTGGGCTAAAAAGTTTTCACTTTTAAAAGCATTTACTGCTTGTGTATTCTATGAAAGGCATGGTCACTGAACAGAATTTGTTGAAAACTACAAAGAAAAAGGCTCAAATAACAAGATTTATTGAAATACATTTGCATTCATTTAATGCAAATATACAGTTGACACCAATGTGACAGGAACCTGATACATTTTTGGGGTAACTTTTTATCAGCATATATTAATTGTGCAAAGTGACTTGCTTCATTATGACATTTTAATGGCAAATACAGTCTGCTCTGATCACATCCATCCCCCTTTATTGCCTTCTCTTCCCTCCTGGCCCCTTTTTTGCCCCCCACCCCTAATCCTCCCCATCTACTCTCTCCTCTGACTCTGTTTATAAGTGGAAGCACACAATACTTGTCTTTTTGAGGCTATATTATTTTCCCTGAACATAGTGATTCACAGTTCCTGCAAATAAAGGGTATTTGTTTTTCTTTATGGCTGAATATTATATAATATTTGCATACCATATTTTCTTTATCTGTTAATCCATTGATGGACACAGAAACTAATTTTGTAACATAGCTGCTGTGACTTGGGCTGCAATAACTATGGATGCTCAGTTGTCAGCATAACCAGCTGATGTCAGCTGGGGGCCATTCTCTCAGGAGCAGTGTATGGGTCTACTTTTAACTTCACAAGGACCCCTATACTACTTTCTATCATGGCTGGAATAATTTGCCTCACTATCAGTCACATGTAAGGGCTTCTTCTCCTCACATCACTACTAATGTTTACTGTGCCTGTCTTTTCTTTTGTTTGTTTTCTTTCTTGCTAACAGCATTTTGACCCGGGGTAAGATAGACTCTCAAGGTAGTATTGATTTGCATGGTCCTATTTTGTGTGTGTGCCTGCTTTTGCTGTCCATTTGGATTTCTTTACTTGTGTGTCGCTGTTCAGTTTATGTGCCCATTTATCGATCGGATTATTTGCCCTTTTGGTTTTTCATATTTTTGATATTTTTATACATTTTAGCTTTTAAACCAGAGTCTCTCCCATTCTTTGGTCTTTCTTGCTACACTAATCATTGTTTCTGTGAAGAAGTCTTTTTAATGTATGCAATCCTGATTGTCAATCCTTGCTGTGGTTTCCTGGTTATTAGAATCCTCTTAGAGAGTCATTGCTTTTGCTGACATTTTTAAATACTCCATCTTTGCCTCTGGTATTTTCTAAGTTTTCTAACTTCTGGTATTACACTAAGATTTTTGATCCATTTTGAGGCAATGTATTGTTTTGAGCTTTAGATTTATTTAATTTTGCCTTCATGTGTACTGCCTACATGCCTAGTGCCTGTGGAGGCCAAAAGAGGGCATTGGATGCCCTAGAACTGGTGTTACAAAAGGCTCTTGAGCCACTGTGTGGATGCTGAGAATTAAACCTAGGTCCACTGCAGGAACTCTTAACTGTGAGCCTTCTCTTTTACAGAGTGAAAAATGGGATCAGTTTTGCTCTTCTACACATGGGTGTCCAGTTTTCTTAGCACTACATAGTAAAGAAGTCGTTTTACCCAGGGTATATTTTTTTTTGTTGGGAACTAGAAGGCTGCATCTGCATGGTCATATTCTTGGGTCCTCTGTTCTATTCCACTAGACTATATGTCTGTCTGGATTTAAGAACTATACTAGCTTTTGTTCTGTCATTCGTTTTCATTATGGCTCTGAAATAGTTTAAAGTCAAGTGAAGTATCTCACTTTCATGCTCAAATGTAAGAACTTATATCTTTTGTGCTGGCTAGCTGTATGTCAGCTTGACACAGAGCTGTAGTCATTTGAGAAGAGGGGGTTCAATTGAGAAATTGTCTCCATAAAATCAGGCTGTGGGCAAGCCAGTAGGGCATTTTCCTAAATAATGATAACTGTAGGAGGGCCCAACACATTGTGGGTGGGGCCACAGCTGGGTTGGTGGTTCTGGGTGCTATAAGAAAGAAGGCCGAGAAAGCCATGATGAGCAAGCCAGTAAGCAGCACTCCTCCATGGTCTCTGCATCAGCTCCTGCTTTCAGGTTCCTGCCCTCCTTGAGTTCCTGCCTTGGTTTCTCTTAATTGTCTGTGACTTGGTATATGTAAGCCACTAAATACTTTCCTCCCTAAGTCGATTTGGGTCATGATGCTTCATCACATCAATAGTAACCCAAACTAAGACACCTTCCTGACATCAAAAATGCTCTTTTCAACAGTTCTAAAGATTCCCAAACCTGGCATTATTTAACAGTTCTGTTTTTAGTACAAACTCTTCATAATCACCTATTGTATTTTATCAGTTTCTCTGAACTTTCCTGGTCAATTTTGTTTATTTGTTTATTGGATTTTGTTTTATATTTCTAGTCCTGGGCTGAGAATCAAACTTAGGGCCTCAAACATGCTAGGCAAGCACTCTTCCATGAGCTGTATCCCCCAGCCCTTTATTCAGATTTGATCTCTTTAATGTTCCTAAAGAAACCACGAACTCAAGACTACTGTATAACAGGCTTTACTAAAGGGATTAGCTTCAAATGCAACTTATGACTTCACTATCTCTTCAGTTCCAACCCACTCCCTGTGAGTAATGCATTGGTTTCATTTGCTGTGACTGTATTTCCTTCTAACAACTTTCCCTGCATCCAGCCTTCTCTCCATCCTCTCTTCCAGCATATTCTAAAGCTACAGGGGCAACCTGGGTAACAACAGGGTCAGCAGGAAACAAGATCATCATGGTATTGAGTGGCTTCATTCCCTTCTGTCCACACCTACTCAGGACCATTCACTTACTGTAAAGGCAAATTTCCCCATTGGTTGTCCTGTCTTTTCAGAGAGATGATGCACTTCAGGATGGTCTTCTTTGCAAGTAACATCATTTTTCATTCCCTTCACATAGTGAATACACAAACATGTTACCTAATAGGCCATTACTCTATGACCAAAATATATATAGCCTTAAATATATGCCACTGATAATACATCTAATACAAGTATCCTAAAAGGGATAATGATACATAGCATGGGCCACAGAAATGTTTTATACAATTATATCTTACTGGTCTAAAGGGAAACCCCTGTACTTAAAGTATTATTAAAAAACATTCAATTCTATGAAATTATAGATAATTCATATGTTAAAATTCAAGGTTGTCTAACCCCTAAAAATGTAACTTGCTGGAATATGATTTGCATATATACATAAATTGAATATATCTTTATTATCTAGGGTTTATGCAACTTGGTCATTCTAGACATGTATGGGAACATTATTATATGGAACCAAGAAAACTACCGGTTGTTTGTAATATTTCACCTTTCAGAACTGAAGGCCTTAGATGGAATCTCAATTGTAAGTTGTTTTTATGAATCATGTAACATTTGATCGACAGTGCACATATTTGCATACTCACAGTTCATAAGTATCTTGAACATTGCTTTATCTCTGTATTTTCCTAAACTTCACCATGCTTATTAAAATCTATATCTCTAAAGATCTTTTTGGATCTGAATTTTACAGTTCTCTCATCTGGCCAATTGTCTGACATGAGACATAGAAGAAAGATGGTATTTCACTTTTCATACAGTGAATTCAGCACCTCCAAAGTGAACAGTGGGATCAATAGGCAAAGACCCCATGACACAATCATGAGGTGCTGAGCTGGGATATCCAGAGCCCATGTAAAGCTAGGCAGTATAACCCATACCTGTAACCCCAGTGCTCCCATAGCTGGGGGTAGAGACAGAAGAATCCTCAGAAGCTTACGGTCCACCTAGCCTGGTGTGCCCAGCAATGGACATAAGGCAAGGTCCAGTGACCTCTGTAAGCAAATGTCATGACACAAACACACACTTAAAAGCAATGGAGAACAAGGACTGAATTTGTGTCTTAGTGATGGATAATTTCATAATGTGTGAAGTCTCGGGTTAAATCTCTAATAAACACTGCAACAGCAAAGCACAATTTCATGAAGCCAAGTAGAAAAAGCATACACCAGAGCACCATTAGGCTTAAGAACTGCTTCTTAGTTCTTGGAAAAATACAGTTGTTAACAATTATAAAAATATATCTGAACCAACAAATGTAGTATGGCAAGATTACTTAAGAACAGTAAATGAAGAACATAGGACTTAGGGATGAACACAAAATCCTCATCTGAAGACCCTGGTTCTCTAAGGACCTCCAAGCTCCATTTAACAGGACAAGTGTTTAACACGCAGGAAGAACCCAGTTTTCTAGTGTGATGTTACCTAGCTCTCATCAAACAAAAACATGCATCAAATATTTTAGAAAATTGAAATACAACTCTTGATGGTTTAGTACTCTGAGGCACTCCGGAAAGATTATTAATCCTAGCCCCACATTTTTCATGGTTTCACCAAATAAAATGTAGTTATTTAAATAAATACAAATTCTCTGGAACTATACATGTTGGACTCTAGCTCTCACTAAGGGTGATTTTTTTTTATGGTTAGTCTTATATAATTAGTATTGCATTTGCTCTAAATGTATTGGAACTCTTATTACTCTTATTTATATGCCCTCATTTGAAAGATGTCATGAAAGAAAATACATGAAATATAGAAGAAAAAGTCTTGTTTTTCTCACTGACAGTGGGTATTTTATAAGTATTTCTCTTCTCATTTTAACATCTGAAAAGCTCAGGGTCAGTTTTGTGATTCAATAATGATAGTAGACATTCTATAGAATATCATATTCTCTCTATCCCTAATCTTAGCCTTTAATCTGTTCCAACTTATGCTGGTCTTAGTCTTGATCTTCATTATTTTTATTTATGCTTTTATTTTTTCTTATATATAATGTTTCCTATAAGCTCCTATACATCCTTCGTAGCCTAGAGTATGTAAAAAAAATCTATGAATAATGAAACATGAAGAATAGGCTGGAGAATTGAACTTCAAATTAAAGAGAATGGGTATTCTGAATATTTTTCAGAAGAGTAATTATATATCCAGAACCATATATTAAGAATGTTCATCTAATAGCAGAATTTATAAAAGTAGAACAAATGATAGGGGTTTTTTAATTACTAAAATATTATAGGAGCAAAATAATAAGGGACTGAACTAGAAGAAGGTGCCTGGGTGTGGTGGCACACACCTTTAATCCTTGCACTCGGGAGGCAGAGGTAGGCAGATGCTGTCAACTAGAGGCCAGCCTGGTTGACTTAGTGAGTTCCAGGGCAGCCAGAGCTATGTAGAGAGATCATGTCTCAAAACCAACAAAACAAAACAAAAAGAGAAAGCTGAAACTTGAAATAGTAGGCAAAATTAAGATTTTATCACTCATGGACAGCAAGCATGGAAAGATGTCTACAAAATTTGCAGCCATAATAAAAGTGTTATGGGGGGAGTTGGGGTTACCTCTTTGGGTTCTTAGCCTTCCAAGAAGAATGTTAAAAGACTCACTAGGAAGCTCAAAGTCAATATTACTAATATTTAAAAGATAAAACAAGGCAAACAAATTATAAATCTTGGCAGTCATTGAGAGTTTTATGAAAAAGAAGAAGAGAGAAAGCCACACCTTTTAAGTTAGAGGTCAGCAGTCAGTCATGTGACAGCAAGTAGGTGTATAGCAAAAGAAGGTGGCTTTAGGGAATGATTGAGAAGGCCCAAAGTGCCAGAGAAAACATGCTTAGAGTTTGGTTAGTATCCCAAAGACAGTGATAGAAAAGGAAAAGAGAAAGTTACACTTTGGAGGTAAATAGAGCTTAAAAGATCAACATGGTGGTGGGTCCATGAGTAACTATACTGAGGATGACATTTCCTGAAAAAAAGTCATTACTTCATTAAGGGAATAATTACTCTTTCCCAACTTTTTAGCCCAGCTTTAAGTGGAGTGATCACTTGGGAAGGTAACTAACAGGCCCAGGTGAATTAACTCTTAAGGGAGAAAACAATGATATGCCATGTCTCTACTCAGGCCAGAGGTAGATTCCATGCTTTTGATCAAGAGGAAATAGCTTTCTCCTAATGAGCCTCAACAGAGCCCTGATATTCTCCAAGATCGCAATAACAAAAGGCCCCATAATGCAATATGAGTAGAAGAAAGGCAGCTTTGGGGGTGAGATGGTCATTTTCAAACAGTATATCATATAAGACATTAGATTATCTGGCTAGAAATACGGGAATTTCATTCACCTTTTTTTTAGAGTTGGACATAGTTTGAAGAGAGAGGATAGTTCAGAGAAAAGCGTATATAAGGTTGTCTAAAGAAAGAAAGAGGATGGAGAATGTGAGGAAGGCTGAGGAAGGCTTCAGCATTCTGCTTAGGAAACTAAAAATAAAGAAGAAAGAGCAGCAGTGAAGAGTGGAGGAAGTGAAGGGCAGCACATCCCTAGAGTTTGCCGAGAAGTGAGTAGACCAGGAAAGGCCCAGATAAAAGCAGTGATGCACACAAGGAACTCGGATACTTCACGACTTGTTTCGAGTTAGACGGGTGTTTATTTATATATTTTTTAACTAAGGGAAGGCATGGTCTATGAAGAACTAAAGAGCTGTTTAATAGTTGTAATTTGATTTTGTTATATCTTTGTACATATTTCTATCTTCCAAAAACCATTTTGCATGAAGAAATGAGTATTTAATCTCATTTCAAATATGAAGTCTTTGTGAGTTAGGAATATAAAAAGGGAGGGTAAGCAAATGTCGAGTGAGTGACTTACAGTTTTATCTAACAGAATGATACGTTACTGCCCTGGATAACTGCTTGGCGATGCTACTTTTCAATACTAAAGTTGGTTTCATTCTTTTTCATAGCTTTAATCTCTTCGTTGGTGCTTATTTCTTTGCTGATATTTATGTTTTCATTTGATTCAAATGTGTTTATAATAGTTGAGGCATTTTTGTGAGGGTGGTTGAGTAAACACTCCCATCTGTGCCGTTCCAGAGAATCTGCTGATGTCTTTTCACAGAGAGCTTTCTTCATTTCTAACACAATGAGAGACTTTTCTGTTTTTCTGTGGACGATTTTGGGGTCTGTATCAGAGCAGAGATGACCTGTCTCAGCAGCCCTGAAACCCTTCCCTGGGCACACCAGTGGGAAGATGCTAGGCTCTGCCTTCTTGCTGCCAGGAGGGAGCTGGAGGTCAGCCTGAGTGTGTAGTTCCTTAATGCCAAGGCCAGGGGAGGAGTTGACACTTCCAGGCTCCATGGATTCTGTGTGGGTGGGAGAGACTCCTTGTTAAGTTCCCGATAGGCCTCCACTGACTCATCCTGGCTGTGAGAGGCTGGAATGCCTCATTAATATTCCCTGGGGCCCCTGCTATGATAGAAAGTAGTGGCAACCAGCCCAGCCCCCACCATGTGGTCTGCAGTAACACACACTGAGGTGAGAGTTGCTTTGGTTGCTGTTTTCTAGGATAGCATCATGCTGAGAGGGATGCAGGCTCAGTTTCTCCCTCAACACAGAACTGCTAAGGCGGGTCTTGTCTCAGGCAATGCTGAGTAGCCTGTTCAGTGTTTGGTGGCGGGGCCAAGTTTATTCTTTGGTGTTTAGATGGAACAGGCCCATTATTACCTAAAGTTTCACAGTTATTTTCACACCAGGCTCCCCCTTTGCTTGTCCACTGACTAGAGAACGTTGGATGATTACAAGCTTTTTTATTTGTTTGTTATCTGGCCTCTCAGCACCCAGTTGGGCACATATGAGGCCCAAGGTGTCGTTCCTCAGGTTCCCAAATCTCAAGAGCCCTGGAATGTCTTTGTGTTTGTTTCATTTGCCCAGTGCATTAGGTGGCTGGGAGTCGTTTCTACCGAAAAGAATAAGGAGAAGTGTGTGTGTGTCATTTATGGCTGTGACCAGAGGCTATCTGTAAGAAAGGTCCTCACTCCCTAAATGTTCTCATAGGAACCTCCAGAGATCGAGAGTGCAAAAGATTTGTTTGGTGGCCGACTTACGTCTGACATGATTGCTGAGCGACAAGGACACTCAAACTTTGTCCAAATGCAAGAACTAAACTGGACCTCATCGTCCATTAGGTACAATCACCTTATTATGTGTGTTTGTCATTAAAATTACAAGTATAATTCTAACCCTCTTTTCCAAATATACCAATAATTGCCTAGTCTGTCTCAAATACCCCTTGAACCAATGCAATTTTTATTATTAGAAATAATGATTAAAAAGTTACCGTGACAGTTTGTTTTTTATCTGGTTTTGTTTCTCCTATTTCTTCTACAGCTAGTCATCTTACTACTTATATATATATTTTTTTTAAAGAAAATAGCAAAAATGTAACCTGAAGAAAATCATGAAAATCAAAATTAGTAAAAAATGCTGTTACACTTTTAATTGTACCTTGATAATTCTAATGGGATCCTTAGATGCATAATAGAATGTGAAATTATTATGTTCAGGCTCCAGACTTGTCTGGCATATGGATTTACAGAGCCTCTCAATGACCACAGGCCCTAATCACTACCCTCAGTTGAGCATCGAAATCAATGCTGTGAAGGTTTTCCAAAGATTTCAGGAAAGTCTGGTTCCAATGCCCTTTGTGCTGTCTCATTCCTGTCCACCCCTTTACTTCCTGTCACTTGTGGACAGCCTATGTCACATATGTCCATGGAAGCTTAGGATTTGATTCTCTATCAAACCTGCTGGGATTTCATGAACTTGTATGTTAATTTGTAAATCAACTGGAAATACTTATTGTATAAAGTGTCTTTGAAAGTAATTGTTTGATGGTAATAGGTATGGATTTTTTAAGTAATCAAATTCTATATCATTTTCTTCATACGCGTGCAAGAAAAATATACACTTAGCTGGATGGACATCAATCTCCAATATTTGACATGGCATGGAATTTGTCCAGTGAGACTCTTTAATAGTTTTGGGAGTCATTTATGGAGGAACTCATACTGTCCCATTAAAATAAGAACTGCATTTGCTTTCTAATTCAGGACTGTGGATCTGATTCCAGTTGACCATTTCCGGAATGTGTGCAATGTGAACCTGCAGAACAACAACCTCACCTCCTTCAGTGGCCTCATCTACCTGCCCAACGTGAAGGCACGTTCCTGCAAAGCTGCACTTGTTCCCAAAGGCTTCAGCACAAGCTTTAGTCTTCATTTTACACTAAAATGTATTTCCTGGCAAAGGTGTCCAAATTATTCCCTAAATTGTATTTATTTTGTTTTTCACTAATCAAGAAAATAATCTTAGTCTTGCCTTCCAAAGTTCTTCCTTTTTACCAATCATCTTACACTGTTGACCTAGAAGCAGGTCTGACTCCTCAGTAGGAGATGGGATGAGAGAGAGGCCATGCCTCTAGTGAGCTTGTCTGAAATGGAGTTGAGAACAAAGTGGTTGTCAAATCAGGCATTGCTTTGGTTCAGTCAGCAATTAAAGGCATCTACAACCAGAAACAGAAGGACTTCCTAAATCATTATCCCATTTGTATCAGTCTTAGACATACCATCAGATTGAGAAAGTTGGGTGGCCAGCTAGTGTCTTGGATTTTTTTATTTGCAATGATTCTCCAATGTGTAAGATTGTTAAAAACACATTACAGACTAAATCTAAATACTTTGTGATAAATTATTTTACTTATCATAATATGTTATTTAATTACATACTCTATGCTAAGTGTTAGTCATACCATTGTTAGTCATTCCATTCAATATATATTATGGACATGTGATTAATAGGATGTTTTTCCTGTAGGTCTTATGCCTCAACTATAATCATATTGAATCAATCATGCCTAGACTAAAACCTCAGACTCACTTATCCAACAGACAACTTCTCTACCAGAAAGTGCCTTCAAGTGGCTATGGCCAGCAAGGAACCTCAAAACTAAACAGGTACTTTTTAAAAAAAAAATTCCTTAGTTTATCACACTTAAAAACAACCAAAGCAGTAACACAATCTAGTGCACATATTTGGCTGATTTTAAGAATTATTTTAACAAACTATAGCCAAAATAAACTTCATGAATTAAAAAAAAAAGAACTATAAGTTTGTTGTTTCCCAATTCTGACTTTAATGGGAAAGATATCATTTGTGAAGATCAAGACACAGCTCTTGCTTTTCCTCTACATTTATAAAAGGATAGATGGATGGCTAGATAGACAGACAGACAGACAGAGATGTATGTGTGTGTATGTGAAATTGTGTGTGTGTGTGTATCACTAAGTGAAAATATTTTTATTTTCATTTTTCTCTGTGAACATTACTTGTATTTGTCATCTTTATTGAGGTACAGTTTGCATAATTCAGAGTTACCAACTTCAGTGTAACCATTTAGTGATTTCTGGCAAATGTATTCAGTCCTGTAACCATAGCTAAATCCACAGTGGGAAATAACTGCTCCCTCAAAACACTCTCATTTTTCTTTCCAATCCCTTCCCCACATCATCCCAGTTTTCACAATAGGCACTGATCTGCTTTCCTTCCCTATAATTTTGTCTCTTTCTAGAACTGTATAAGATCATTTTTATTAGCATTTATTAAATGGGTTTTAAAATATTAAAATAATGGGTTTCATTATGACATTTCATATGTGCACATAACATACTTTGGTTATCTTGGATCCCTTATTATCATATCCTGCTTCATCCCTTCCTCCACCTCCAAGCCCTCCTTCCACTTCTGTTTTGTGTCTGGTTTCTTTCACTTAGCTTGCTTTCTGAGACCTGTCCCTTGTCATTGCAAGGGCCAGTAATTAATTTCACTGTATTGCTGTGTACTGTTTCAACATATAAATTATAAGAATGTAAGACACTGAGCTAATTTTTCCAATATTGTTTTGAATGTTCAGAATTCTTGGAATTCCTTATAAATTTTAAGACAGTTTATTTTCTCCTAAAGAGATTTTGGTAAAGATTGTATTTAATCTATTCATCATTTTGAAAGAATTGTCGTCTTAATCATATATTTCTAATCCACAAACATGAAATATTTTTACTTACCAATACCTTCATTGGTTTCATTCAGTTATGTGTATTTACTCATATATAAGATTTTTCTTCTTTTAATTTATTCTAAAGTGTTCTGAAATTATTTTCTCTTACACTGTTGTAAAAAGTTTAAGAATTGTTATTTTAATTTTATTTTTAAATTATTTTTATTGGCACTAGAACTTCAGACCATTTTTGTTACTTTACCTTGTAGCTTTGATAAAAAAAATAATTTATTAGTTCAATTGGTAGACCTATTAGAGTTTAATATGTATAGGGATTATGTCCTTTGAGAATAAAGATAAGTGTACTTATTCCCTTTTAATGGAATACAACATTTTTCCTGTTTTTTTTTTTTTTTTTTTTTTGCCTGATTGTACAGGCTTTGCTTTTCAGTGTGGCTTTCTGTGCCTTATTCTTTCCCATATAAACATTTTTAAGAGATAAAAATTATTATTGTTATAGTAAAATCACTACTCAACTATTATATGTCAAAAGTTTATACACATTCTTACCTTACTTTCACTTTATAGTAAAGACACTTCAGATCTTCTTTTGTGATAAAGTTGCTTTCAAATCATGTTTATGACCTCAAACATAACTGTGTGTTTCAGAGATTCAATAAGTAATGAAAATTTGCCTCCAATAATGCAAAGTTTAGAGGTTCTTCATTTGGGATACAATGGAATTTGTAATTTAGTCCAACTACAGCTTAACAGACTGAGAAACTTAAAATTCCTCTTCCTACAGGGTGAGTAGACATGCTAACCATAAATCCCATAAAATGACTGTATTGCCATCTTGCTTTGACAAGTGAACGTTACCATCACCATTTATTCTAAAGATTGTTGACAATTACAGTTAATCAAATAATAATTGATTGCATGTACTCATTGTACCTGGTACTATTATTAACAAGTCTATATTGCATGTGAATGTATTCTCCACCTCTCCTGCCTCCCCCTGTGGCCCTCCCCAGTCAGTCCCCTCCGTTTTCTTAGATAGTTTCACTTCCATATATGAAGTTTGTTTTTTCTGAGACTACCATAATTTGATTAATGAGATTATCTCCAGTTGCATGCATTCTCTTGCAAAGAATATAATCTTTTCTTCTTTATGGCTGAAAAAATATCCATTGTATATTTAGCCATTGTATTTTCTTAACCATTTCCTTGCTTTTGGACACCTAGAAGTGGAGAAGAAAAAAAATTGAGGCTCAATGTGGCTAAATAAGGTGTTCAAGTTTGCACCAGTGTGCTATGGTGATCAGATCTGTCTGAGTCTAAAGCGTATGAAGTTTTGATCTAGAGTTTCATTAATATGTAACAATAATGACCTAGCCAACCTGGGAAGTCAAAAAATCAGTTATAAAAGAGTAAAAATTAGAATTAATTGAATAATTAAATAAATTAAGAAGATAGGAAAACTAGACCACAATTATTGTGTTACTAAACAGATTGACAAACTGGATTTCTAAGACTAGATAAAATTTTTTGGGGAAGGCAGTTCATTAGAGGTCGGGGAAAGACCAGTTTGTCTTACAATTTTGAGTCATAAAAAGTAGGGTTTTTTAGTTTTAAAAATCATTTGGTAAACACTTAAATAAAGGCAGGTATATAAACATTGATTCTAGAAGTTGGGGCTGATGCATCTTGTCTTAACTGTTTAGGGAATGAGATCAGTCAGGTCGAAGGCCTGGACAACTTGGTTGTCCTTCAGGAGCTGGTCGTTGACCACAACCGCATCAGGGCATTCAACGACAGTGCTTTTGCCAAACCGAGTTCCTTGCTGACCCTTCACCTAGAGGAAAACAGACTTCGAGAGCTGAGTAAATTGCAATCTTTGGTCAAATTGGAGAAACTCTTCCTAGGATATAATAAAATCCAGGTAACGTTCTTTCAGGGTGTTGTCATTTTGAGATTTGCATAGTTGAAATCCTCTGTGATCAGAACATAAAGCTCCCAAATATACCAGTTTGAGTGTTGTACACTGTTTATCAAGTCTGTCTCAGGCACGTCACAAGGCATGGACTGTCCTCTGACCTAAAGAGGTTTCCACCACTTCTAGACTTATAACCTAGACAATATGCACCCACCTGCTATGTTAGTTTAGTTTAGTTCTAAAGCTGGTCTCACCATCCTCTTGTACATTTTCCTCAGTGCTCTTGGTCCAGGCTGTCTCTGGGCCTCAGATGAAGCCTTTCTCTGTCCCTTTCACTCTGCTTGTGTCCTTAGCCTACCTGGTGTTCACATCCATCTCCCTGGCCTGGCTGTAACAATGCATGTCTTCCCGCCAGTGTCTTCCTTGGATAGTACATTGCTTTATGTACTCAAATTCAGCTGTTGCTCTTAGGAGACAGCACAACTGAACCTTTTTAGACTGACTCTTGAGATAGTATAGACGTCTAAGAGTTGGTACAAACTGACAGAACTTGGGTTTGTATCAGCGTTTTGGTAATGACCTAGAAACTCACTTTCACCAATGCTGCTTCTGATCTCCATACTTCTAAGGCAGCTTCAAGGAAAGGCTGAACTGCGCATTCCCCTGTATGAGCAGGATCTATGTCCATCTTGTTCATATTTATAACAGTATAGCACATGGTACACTATACATTTGACACATATTTGTTTGTGGCTCTGTTTGCTACAGTTTGTGGGAACTTTTCTGGGATAATATGAAATTTATTTCCCAGGTTAGAAGAAATGATGAGTGATATCCCTTTTAACTTAGGAAGTAAGAAATACATATATTGAGAACAAAAGCATATACCTGACTTTTTCAGATTCAAACACCAGCCTAAGGTAAAATTGGCAGTGAGCTTTCCAAAAGTGCATTTAGTTGGGAAAATTAGTATTCTGTGGGAATTAATTCTGCAACAGTAAGTGAGTTTAACAAATGAGACTCAGAGCCAAAGAGTAATTCTGTGGTAGAGCATGTGTTCACATGCCCGGGCTTTGGCATAAATAAGCCCAGTAAAAACAAACAGAACCTCCATGGGTTTTGTTTATCATTTCAATAATTAATACTTGAGGCCTTGGACATTTTGTTGGTTTTCTTATTCCCACACCACACAAGCTATCTAGCTCACAATAAAAAACAGGATCTGTAAGAAAGATTTTGTGAACTGATCTCAGTAGGAGAATATTACCTGAAACATTTCAATTTTATACGTAAGCATCTCATTAGAGGCCAAGTTTTGTAATTCTGTAGATTCCAGGTTAGAGACTGTAATCACTGTTAAGGGAATGTCACAGGTATGCCATTGCTCTGTCTGCCAGGACCCCCAGTTAGCAGCATGACGAAGGGAGCTTAGACCAGGAAAACCAGCTTTTCCTCGTGATGTTCCTGCCCACCTGTCAACATCCTATTCTCCATAAGGGATGGAGGAGATGGTAGATCCAATTGGTATAATAGCTTCCTCTTAGAAACTTGAACAGAATCATGCTTAGTGGGGTTTACTATCAAAACTTAATACAACTATATGGTAACCTGGGATAAGTCATGGGAGACTATTCAAGTATCACTGAAGGAAAGGCTGAGATTTAGTGGTTGCTGAATGATTTTAGTCTTTGATTTTGATCCTTGAAATGGTATTAGTCAGTGAGTTTAGATGGGTTGTTTTACCACTGAATATATGCTGATAGTTGGTGTTGTTACTGTACCTTAATGTGACCATCTACAGTCAGCTGAAGGGAAAATGGATTCTGGGAGTAAGAATGAGTTTGAAACCTAGTTGAATTCTGAAATTATGTTCTTTCAAAACCTTGGCTGTCCATTCAAATTTTTGGGCGGAGGAGACTTTGTCAAGACTTTTTGGGCAATCTGATATAAGCATTAATTCTACAAGTGAGCATCAGAATACAATCTCTGGATTAGCCAAGGATGATAGGACAAGAGAAAACCTATTAAAAATGAACAAAACACTAGTGCTGCAGATAAGGTGAAATCTCTCATTCACCTACATTCTATGGTTCTGGGACTTTGGACTGCCCCAATGTCTAATAGTGTAGCCTGAGAGCAATGTGACCTATTGTATTGGGTCTACAGTCTTCACTCAAGTTCACTCAGAGGATCCAATTAGAGCTACATGAAATCTAAAACTACTTTGGAACAGTTTGTTAGAATATGGAGCTAACAAACTGATAATTTATTACATTTTATACAGGAAATTGCAGAACTGGAAAAACTTGATGTTATCCCCTCTCTCAGAGAGCTTACTGTCTATGGCAATCCAGTGAGTATTAACATTTATAACTTACTAATTTCCCAATTATCATATGTAATTTTTATGTAATATGAGAAAGTTATCTGCTTTTTCTATTTCTATATACCTAACTAGTTAATCAGTTTAACCTGCAGGATGCTGGGATAATAGGCATGAGACATCAGGCCTGTTTTATTCATTCATCTCCAATGGTTTGCTGTTCCTTGCCATTACAGAGTATTGTATACTTTTCATATTAGGGGTCCTCAAGATCACCACTATTTCAGAGACTCTCTAGAGAGACTCAGTCAACATAATATTTTCCTCGTGGCTAAGATCAATTGCAATGGCATAGTAAAGGACACAGAACCAAGATTGGTTGCCATGGCATAGTCAGGGTACACATCTACAGGGTATGAGGAAGAAGAAAGTAGAGTCCAGAAGTATTTATATGTGTACTTCTTCGTGCTTTCTCTTCCAGACCAGCAGACACAGAGCACACTCTTCATTCACTTAGCCACAAAAATCGCATCTCTTATATGCTATGTTTTTATTCAAGGCAGCCCCTTAAAGACTCAGCATTCCAAATATTGGAAGTTGATTACATAGGCACTCTTTCTCAATCAACAACTGAAATTCCAAATTCCAGATGGAAAGGGGGTTGAGTATAAATCAAACTATTTTTAGTAATTATCAAGACATAGTCAACTGCTGTTATCATTAAAGGAATGATAAGCACATTCCCAAGTCCAGGTACCAAATACCAAGAAAAAGCCTTTCTTCCCAGCAGAGCCTTTTACAGTCAATACCATCAGACCACTCTATTGAAGTCTTTCTATCTCTACCTTTCTTGTATATATGCATATATTTTTAAAGCAAACTAACACTTTGAAGAGACTGGCATACAGACCAGAGGATGCTGAATTTAATGAAATAGGGCCTTTTGGAAAATCTCAATAAACCTATTAAGTCAACTTTCATAGAGTTCTCCCCATAAGCTGAGATTTTTCTCTAGCTAATGGGCAATGCTATGGACTTAAGAGGGATAATGGTCGGAGTGTGTGTGGTGGCACACACCTGTGATTCCAGCACCCAGGTGGCTAAGACAAGTGGACTGTCAGTTCAAACCAGGCTGCGATACATGGAGTGGGGTGAGGAAAGGCCAGGGGAAGGGAGAGAAGGGGGGGGTAAGGGGAAGGAAGAAAGAAGCAAAGCAGAAGGCTAAACCCTTAACAGTGAGCTTGGTTTAAAAATATTTTCTATTTTCTTTTTTTTTTTTTTTTTGTTTTTTTTTTTTTGTTTTTTTTGTGTGTCTTTCTGTTTTGGATATTTTTTTTTCTCTCTTCTTTATTTTGTATTTATCAAAAAAAAACACAGTAAAAAGAATTTAAAATGTGGAAGAGTTAACAATAACTATACAGAGGATAAGAATGATAGGCATGGCTTATCAAGGGAAGAAATACAAATAAGATTGCTACACCTATATTTTCTTTGTG